>JAFFZH010013893.1:0-42400 GCA_018420115.1 Euura saliciscinereae | reverse complement strand
CGTGACGTTTCTAGTAGGGCTCTAGCAGGGCCCCGGGTAGTTTTCCCTGATTTGAAGTCAAATTCCACGTGGGCGATCGAGGAAGATTCGCTGCACCTGCTCGGCACTTGGGTACCGCGGAATTTTGACCGTTATATAGATATGAGATGCGTGTATCTGCTGCAACCTTTATCGAGAATACCAATCTGTGATTAAGCATTCCAAACGCGAAGCGTCCTCTTAGCCGAGCCTCGATTAAACCCCCTTTTCAACCGAGACGTATAACAAAGTACGTGAACGCACTTTTCAAGGCGCACTACACAAATTATTATTCTTATTACTCGCGAGAATCCTTTTTCTTCTTGTTCTCATCTTCTTCTTCATTTTTCTCTCATCTCTTGAAACTTGAGGTATCAGGTATATAATAAAATTTCAAGAGAGAAAATCGATCGAATGATGCATCGATGCATCCTGGAATATTGAATTGGGAATCATTATCGCGAAATCGTGTTTCTTCCAATCGATTTCATATATTGTGGGCAGTTTTTGTTCTACTTTCATCGAATGATGGTGAGAAAAAGAAAAAAAAATGTTCACCTCTCAGCATATTGTGCGGTGAGTCACTCCATGTGCTCGGTGCTGATGCAGTTGCTGAGCACACTCGCGGATTATTCGATATCGTGGTCGCGGTTCCTGGAACCTTCTGGTATGCTAATTACCCCCCTTATTTATACGTACTCACACGAGGATATACGAACCCCACGGACTCGAGATGGAAACATTCTATTGTAAAGAGAAAAAAAAAAGAGGTTCGTAGGATAGCTTGAAAAACCGACTAGGAAACTTGATTCTCATTAAACTGCATCAAAAGTGCAAAACAAAAGAAAAAACTATTTTTTTTTTTTAATCGAAGAAATTGCTTCTTGCGCCAGTGATAATCATCTTTGGATAAAAAATGAATGAAAAATCATTCTCACAAGTTACGTTTCATTGACGTTATTATAAACAAGATTCTCGCTCATCGTGTGGGTAACAGGTACGGGTACACGGGGTAATTGGCTTCGTTCGCGAATATAATTTACTGCAAAAGAGCTTTCATATTCTTACTGCAACGATCTTGTATATTATATAGCACCTGCAGTTACCTATCGGACGCACAAAAGCCTCTGCACAAACCAACCGATCGAATCACTGCAATTCACATCGAAGTCGCTACCATAATTCACGAATGGAAAATAAAAAGTATGAATAAAACGATAAATAAAAAAAAAATTGATATTTTTTTTGCCAGCTGTTTAAATTTTGCAAATCTGACCTCAGATTCTCGATCAGTGGTTCAAAAAACTGGTGATTAAAATACAATAACTTCCGTTTTTTTTTCCTGAGAACAGAGGAACGGGAAGTTGAAAATATTTTTCAGGCGTCACGAGGCTCTCGTCCTAAAATTTCTTCTTTATCACTATAATTATAATTATGTTACAAAGTTTCATTCAAATCGTATAGATAATCTTCGGCAATTAATTATTTAACGAGCCTGTGAAATAAAAGTGGTTATTATATATTCTAGATTGACACGAGAAAGACTTTGAAATCGGTGCCTAATTAACATTTAACGAACTTGAACGAGTTTCCGGTCTAGCTGTACTCCGCGACCAGTGCATTTGTAGTCACATACGTAAAGAGAGTCGGTCTTACGGTCCCAGAGCGTGGGCGTAGGATGGTGGCGAAGACAATTATGATTTACGAGTACGTACGAGAGGACAGCAATTACACGATAGGAAACTCAAAGAGGCACCTGCGCCTGTATGTTATACGTACACTTGTCAGAAAGACCTGTCGTCGATTTAGAGTGACTTAATTCCCCTTTAAAACCCGCCTGTCTCTCTCTCTATCTCTTTTTTTTATCTTTTTCTCTGTGTATATATAAAACCATTATTGCATCTCACACAGGAGACACTTGTTCGTACAGAGATTGGGTAAAAGGGGAGGGAGGAAAAGTACTCACAGAACCCAGGAGAGTAAGCGATTGCGCCTGGACCTCCAGACAAGCCGGTCGCAGTGAGGCTTTCGCGGTCACAGCATCCGAACGGCTCTCTTGCCGACCTCGTCATTAAACCTGCGACGATTAATAATCGCGGTGGTAATTAGCCCTCGGTATTATTGAGGGGAATTCAGAATCTATCGTGAAAGTGAATCTTATCGAATTTTCGGGAGCATAAAATTGTGGTGAAAGTGTAATTTTTAATTAATGAATATTGATAATCGTTTTTGCAATGTGAAAAGTGTGATCGAACGAGTCGTTGGCCCGTAAGAGGTCGGGGATATTCGCAAGGCTGTTTTGCGCGAGGAGATCATGTACGCGATTGATTCATCTCAAACTGAATGGCCAGACGTGAGTTCTCAATATCCGCTTTTGAGTTTCTTTTTTTTTCTCGGTGTGTCTTCCCTTGCCTGCTCCGGGCATTATTTTTTTTACCGTTCTATAATGTATCACCGTACCCTACCCTACCTACGCACATATGCGTTGACCTCGATAGTTATGTACTTAAAATATTCATTCGCCCTAAATTTCACGCCTCCGTCAGCTGCACTCGTTAACTACCTGAAATTTTATCTTGACCCCACGATCGATGCGTGCTATCCATATCCACGTGTCACTCGAAGACTCAATTCAATCTTTGATTCGATATTTTTTCTCAATATTCAAAAATTACGAAACTAGCCACAAAAAATTCGAATTATCGAATTTTATAATCAATAAACGTCTTCAATCGATCAATTTTTTTCGTCATCCCGATTCCATCAGATACAATTGAATCGTACTCATTTCAAATACAGATTTCGGTTTCTGTTCTTTTCTTTTTCTTCTTTTCTCCTTTTATCTTACTGCTGTAGGTAACAATGATACGTTTGTTGTCTAGCCTCGTGTTACTTTACGGTAAACTTTCAGGTAAACAACATTTGATTAAGGGTTTACCAGTACGGGGTATGAGATCCTTGGACAGAGCCTCTCTCAAGGCTTATTATGTGGTTTATCTTATCTTAATTGAGAGCTTGCGGCGTGAAGGGTCCCTGATAACCCTCTCAAATGCTAACAAATGCTTGTCAAGGTGTATTTGACACTTATTTATGAAAATTAGATGCTTTTATATTGCACCCCTAGTACTCAGAATTCTGTCCACTATTTAAGAAAGCCAAAACTATATCAAGCCCTTACTGTCAAGCTTGTATATCTTTTGAACAGTCCATTCTACAAAGAAAGTCGTCATAGCCTTTTTTGTAGAGAATTTAATAAGCTTCGAAATTGGTATCAGTCATTTTTTACGTAGAATATACCGCAAGTGAGATATTGACAAAATAAGGTTCAAGCATGACGCGCTAAAGATACAGTGGAGCATCATTTGAGACTGTATATCTTTTGAACGGTCCATTTTAGACAAAAAGTTGTATCCACCTTTTTTGTAGGAAATTTTCTAAGCTTCAAAGTCAGTGATCGTCATTTTTTACGTAAGAGCAACCGGAAGTGAGATATTGGCAAAAATAAGGTTTACGCATGACACACTGAAGGCAAAGTGAAAGATCATTAAATCCTTGGATCGAGATAATATTCCTACCGCAATAAATTAATCATATATAATAAAAAAATTATCTTCACGGGTCGTGCTCAATTCGTGAAACAACCTTGCAATTATTCATAATGAAATTAATTGAATGATAAAAAGAATATATCAACGCAATGATAAATGGGTGGAAAGAAAAAAAGAGAATAAATAAAAATGAATAAAACAGAAAATGAAGATAAGTATAAAAAATTACGAAATACGCGCACAGCAGGTATACTTTATGTCTCTTGAGGCTACACGAAGACGCGTTGGAAGGGCGACCGGGTTATGCCAAGGAAACCCATACATGGTATGATGCGAGAAGAAACGAGCTTCGCTCGTAAAATATCACACGTTAGGCTTTTTATTAGGAGTAAATCGTCTCCTCGTTAACAGCCCCCCAGTCACATAGGAGCCGGTATTCAACGCGTTACTTCACAGAGAGAAGAAGAAAAAAAAAGGCATTGATATAAAAAAAGATCCAATTTCTCCGCATCGCAGCTCACGGATATCTGAGTGAAATAAATAGTCAAGATAGGGTCGATCGGGGTCGGGTTACGTCTTCGCTCGTCGCTGCAGTTTCATTGATACAATTTCCATTCTTTTTTCATTCTCGTTATTCGACTCGCGCATGTGCATGTGCATGTGCATGTGCATTCAGCCGTGTGGGCAGACCGTGGAACGCGTGAATGATAGCGAGTCGATTCGGTGTGGGCGATTTTACCGCGGTACACCGTTTGCCATTAGTTTAACGCCGAACCCGATCGGAATTATAAGTATGTAACGTATGCGAAGAAACCGACGGACGGACGGGTGGTTGCAACATTTTCAATGTGAGATAAATAACTGGAATACTCGATAAATCGTCGTGTACAGAGATTCGAAGAAGATAAGACAAAAAAAATAAGAAATCGCGAGATGAAACGTAGGTGAAAAAAAAATCGCCGATTTTTTTTCATTACCGTACTTATGTCACAATTCGATTATCGAATCGCGAGGATCTAGATCAGAATCTCAGCATCGCTATATGCACCACATACATAAATTATATGAGGGAATCGTGATCGGGCACCGATCATCGATCAAATGATTTATTGTATATGAACTGAACGGAATCAAATGCAGTTTTGAGCCTCTATACTTTGCAGAGACGATTATTTATTTACAGTTATAATTCGGATAAAAAATTCTTTCTCCAAATGAATGTAACGCAGTCGAGATGAGTATGCGTATAATTTTAGACAATGATCTGCATTATTGATACCGCTGATTCGTTACGATGTCCCGATGACCCATGCAGAACCTCGAATAGAGGATCTTTGGGATCTCAATTTTTGACCCCTTTAGACTTCCAGCCATTCGTGACAATAATATCAATAATTTTTTTTTTTTTTTTATTGCAATTTGAAACGATCTTGATCAGAATTTGTATTGACAATGAAGGGTTTTCGATTTTGTTTTCGATGTTTTCACTTCCTGTCTGTTATTCCGAGATCAGTTCATTTAGTGGGTGTTTCTTTCAAAAGACTCATTCATATATCGTATACTGATTGAATTAATTTTTCCAAAATTGCTTAGCTATGATTTCTGTGATTTTTTTGTTCAGAACATGATATTTAGCTCATCAAGTTTTGAGATATACATAATAGACAGTTTTTTTTTCCTAAAAATCACATTAACAACTGTGGTTTTCTTTCATGTTTGGCTATCAAAATCATTCATCTGGCCTGGAATTGGTACGGAAAAAAAAGATACTTTAATTTTTCAAGATCGTCATCTTAAAGATTGGATTATATGCAACATAAAAAGCTTGAAATATGCCTGAAAAGTGTAAAAATATGCAATATTAAATTATTAAAAATTGTAGTTTTTAGTTTTTCCTATTACAAAATCAACGTACATTCAGGAATTAGTCATGACTAATTACTAATCTAAATATTCTCTGAAAATAGTCTATGTTTGTAACTCTATTCTGACATACTATTTCACTAAAAATGATACAGAATAGATATTCCTTTGGACCGATGAAAATCAATCAATATTGATGAAATTGTTGGGATTAGCGGACAGAACTTTCGTCTCCAGTGCCTTCTAGATGTTTAGACTTCGTCAATTTTCATTTCCGATGTTTCTATCTTGTGTTTTTTTGTCGAAATAGTATGACAGTGGATGTCACAAGCTGTAGTATGTGAAATGGAAATTGACTTTGCATTCCATGTGAAAATGACGTTGTGTCGATTCAAATCTAAACATCGTCGATAAAAGTGAAAACTGATTATCACATTTTCATTAATTTTCGCCACCTCATTAGAGAAAAAAATTCTTCGAAAGTTGATTGTATTAAAAATGCAGATTGTGATTATCTTGTGTGAATAGAATCGGATTAGCGAGATACAGCACGAGCACAACGTGCTCCTTACCTCGCCCGATCAGCAAACACGTGGGAAATAAGAAAATCGAATGAATAGATTGAAACCGTCTCATACACGGGCTCGTATGTAGGCAAGTTAGCTATAACCTAGTTTCACTCTCAATGTCTCACGTCTCGAGTCTGGACCAGTCCATCCACAGACCAAACGAAATGCCATCGGTGAACAGTGAACAGGAGGGTCCCTTCTTTCCACCTTACCTTTACATTACGTTCAGTGGAAAGTAAATGACCGGGATGACAACAATGCCTTACACTCGATCTTTATCTCTCTCTCTCTCTCTCTCTTACTCACTCTCTCTCTAAACCGTTCTATTCTATCTCCGCATCACCACAGAAGATCAGTTTAATTATACTCTTGTATATGATAAACTGTTAAAAACTATCTCGATAGACACAAGACCATCAACATAACATAAAAAAAAGGAACATAGAAACACGTTCTTCGACAAAACCACTGAATTTTTTGTAACACCTGCTTGAAATGTGTGATTTTCGAAGTTTTTGTAGCGTGCGTAAAGCGCCTTATTCCCACACAGTGCGGAAAATGAAGCACTAGGGTGGAAAACCTGATTTTTCGCACTAGGGTGAAAAACCTCATTTTTCGCACTAGCTAATTTGCTCGATCATATATTTACTCCGGAATTTCGCTTATTAATTTTTTTTTTATAGTATAACGTGAGAGTGAGTGAAACGAGATCATTGTTGGTCGATCTCTCGATGAAACTTATTATTGTACGTGGATAATGATATGATGCATGTATAGATTCGTGAGAAACTTCTCGGTCCTTGTCCTCCTGCGCCATGACCGCCCAGGGCAATCGCGCAGGGCGACGGTCGAGAGACTTACAGGCACGATCAGAAACCACATGTCCGAGTGACCTGGTTAAAACTTTGTTAGCCTGTGTGCAAACCTCGAGACTCGCGCGGTTCGACTAGGAGATTCTCTCTCGTTCTGTTTTGCATTATTATATTATATTCGCGTGCGAACTGATTCGCGATATCCGCGATAGAAATTCCGGCCCCGTGACACAGCCAAGACGCTTCGACGTTCCTATCCGGAGAAACGGATCATTTTATGCGTCATCCAATTGTTTTCCCCCTCCGTCAAGCAACGGGCTTCCACGCAACAAAAGATTGAAGCCTAATTTTAAGAAGATTAATATATCACGATATTAATTTTTTCGTTTCTTCTTTTATCGTTACAGGTTTTATCCTGGCTATCTAAAAAAGGGGAAGAGACGCTGTCCAGGCACTCGGGACCAGCGGCGACGACTCTCCCGGCAGCTCAAATCCACGAACGTGATTTTGAAGAGTTCTACTTCACGTCAATGGTGAGTAGAATAATTGAAAATCTAAATTTACTCTAATTTTTCGATCATTCCCCCGATTATGCATTTGAAGAAACTGATTTAAACTACAAAAATCGAAGAATTCTATACCTAGAATGAAAATTTGATTTTTTCCATCATTTTTCATCATTTTTTCTCGCGTCAATTCTATCAAGTTTTGTGGCGATCTAGACGTAAAGAAATTTATGAAAATTGGAAGAGAAGAAATATCGAGGGAAAAAAATCCAAATTGACTAATAATCCAATGATTTTCCCTATAAAACCCGGAATCAAAAAACTGACATCAATTAGAAGTAAGAAATTTGAGATGAAGAATCTAAATTAACTGTCATTTCTTGATAATTTTTCCCCCAATCAAGAAATCAATTAAAATTTAAAAAGTAAAAAATTCAACCTCATAATTCAGCATTTACTCAACTTTTGGACCATATTTTCTTCATTTTTTCGATTTTCTGCACTGAACCCTGCAGTGTAAGAAATAAAACTAAAGAAAAATTCTAAAAAAAAGAATCAAAATTTGAAATGAATTGAAAAAAAATCTGAAATCGATGCCCAAAAAAGTTTTTGTACCGGAATATCGGACCTCAGGGGTCCATACATTTTTCTGTCCAATTAAATCCTTCTTTTCCTTAACGAGTTGTGAATCGCATTAAATTTGAACATCAAACGTCGAAGTTGTATCCACTAGCCGGTGCCACCTAGCAGTAAACTATAGAAGTTTTTAGTCGGTGTAGAACGCAGACAGTTTTGCCGACCGTGGTAGAAACCGTTCTCTGCACGTAAGGTCGAAGATTGATGAAAATAGTTATGTCCAACTACGAACTTCCGCGCACTTACTACCCGATAGTAATTATTTCCACGTAGGAATTCAATCAGCGTTTCCGCCAGGACCCTGCAACCCCAAACCCTATCCTACTCGAGTACTTTTAACTGCAGACAAGAGTTTAAAAGTGAAAAAAGTTAACTCGAATTGCGATTGCGGATTTAATTCGCATTCCTTGAACGGAATTGCAGTTAAATTGAAACAGGAACTTTGATAGTTACAAATGAAATTAGTTCTGTCTAGTTAAATTACTATTCTTTTTGTTTCAATTCGGAAACAACGAAGCTGAAGAATTTCTCAGAGAATATTTTGAGACTTTTGTTAATTTTTCACAATTTCAATCATCGACTTTCGGTTGATTATTCTTTCCTTTTTAATCACGTGCTGCACTTCGTGTCCCAATTCCGTGACCCAATAGCCTCTTTGAGCGTTGCAGAGATCCCGCGGTTTCATTAGTGCATCTAATTAATTGATCGCAATTAATAATTAGCCGAGTCTTAAATACGAGGAGGCGCGGTACTTTGGCCAGCTTTTCTGAGGCTGACAGTATCGCAATAAAAAGTATTACTTTTCGCTTTATAAGTACTCACAAGCGGATGATTTATAGCCCAGACCAAGTGCCAACGACGAGATACTCGAATTGCGATTGCAGGTGGATAGCGACAAACCGTTACACTTTTTCCCCACCAAAAAAGGAGATTTTAAAAAACAAAAATGTCCAAAAGTATCATATAAACTCAGAAAGTAAAAAATTACAACCAGGAGGAAATAACTCAATCTGGACAGTGGACACATAAATTTTTTAATTCGAAAAATCAATTCACTATGATTCGCATTATTTCATTGTAATTAAAATTAGTTCACTACAATTCGAATTAATTCTTCAGTTCTCAATAAATTTCTAACAATAGCACGTGAAGTAAAATTAATTTGCGATATTTCCCGATTAATTCTGAATAATTTTCGTTGATTTCGCCCAATCTAAATCAATGCAATCTCATTTCTTTCATTTTTTTTCAATCCTTCTCATTTCGAAATAATGCACGCAATGCGAATTATTTCGTCTTGATTTGCATTAATTTGTATTAATTTATCAAATACATTTATTGTATTAGATTGCAAAAATTAGATACACTCGCATTAATTAGAATAATATACGCGAACGCATCCGTGGATATAATTACAAATGAAAGTCCAACAGGAATAAAAATGTGATGATTTCTTATTTTTTACCGTGTACAAGTTACGTTGCCGTTATGAGTTTGTAAGGTAACAAGCATAACCGCCTTGTGCCAATTCCTATTTCGAAACTTAGTTTCGAAATATAATTTTCCGATAACAAATCTGAAACTTGTTGTATTATAAATTCATATCAGCTTCTAACATCCTGAAGTTATGAAACAATATGTAATTGAATATCGATTAATTGATTCATTTTTCTTGATACGTAGGTATGTCATTTTTTTTTACGATCATTATAATGGACTTCGGATGCATTTAGTCGCAACTAATCGCGTTCTGTTATAATCAGACGAGGAAAATTACCAAAAGTCATTTTTTATTCTGATTCGTGTTTCATTCGATTGAAATTATGCCTCCAAGTTCCTCGACACGGTTCAATTAGTCAAGATTTATCAGCTTCTTCAGAGCAAACTGACTTTTTTTGTTCTGTGAATTTCATCATCGTGTGACTTGATGCGGGTAATGAAATTAAAATTCTTGACCACTGAACGATTATGAATAGACGTTCGATACAAAAGACTCTGTATTCTTTATCTTCGGTCTGGAATTCGTAACAATCTAATATCGTATTTTCTATAAATATATAAGGACATGGAATAATACAGCGGACTTCACGTTTGGTATACAGATAATAAAAATCTTGTCAATAGTCAAGTAGTCGGGTCACGTAGCCGCGGTTTGTACCATAAATAAATACTTGTACCGAAAGCCAGAAAGGGGAAATGATCACGTGTCTTAAAGTCGCACATTGATTCTCATAATTGATACTACCTACTGGTAATATCAGAATTCCTTACCATATTAGTTCTTCGCTCTAACAGATACATGCCGCAGCGAGCTGACCTCGTTACGTCACGGTTTTACTTTATTCATGTCTATTTATACGATATGCAGTATATAATAAATTGCATTTTTCTTTTTCTTTTTCTTTTTCTCTTTCTAACGATATACCAATAGAGTCTAGACTATTCGGGTGAATTTATCACCCTGGGAATAAGATTCATACGAATAAGCGAATATTCTAGGAATTATCGACGATGAGAATAGAAAGTTTTTTCACTTTCTACTTTGATGATTTTTTATTCTATTGATATGAATTAATTATCGCAAATGGAGTATCGATATTTTTTTTTGTCAAAAACTGGGAATTGGAGTGAAATGCGTGAAAACCGTTACCCATCGCGTGAATAGAGGACGTTGCAATAGCCAGAATGGAGGTCGATGCTTTATGTAAATAAAAATAACCCAGACAAGCCCGTGAATATTATTACATACCGTCTCTGCTGAACGTGATTAGAATCATAATTTATCAGGTGTGTAAATTCATAGGAACGAATCAATCTGATAGCCGAACGCGAAATGAAGAGGAGAAAAAAAACTCTTGACGTTCTTTTTTTTAATCATTTTTATTCCCATGCATAAATAGCAACAAATTTCGCATCTCATTTCATAAATTGCAATAAAACTATTAGTTTCTGATTTTGTAACTATTGGAATCCAAAAAAAAATATATATCACGTTTTTAGATTCTTTAACGTTTTTCATTTTTTATCCGATTTACTTTATCAATCTTGATGCCTAATTATTTAATTTCGTTTTCGACATCACATAGAGTATAATATAAACTCTCGTGATACTGTATGAAAAAAGTTTTACAGAAGTTATTCTGCCAACAAAAATTCCAAAATTAGCGGTCGCTGAAACCTGTAGCCTGATTTATTCCAAAGACATTATATTAGCATAAAACACACAAGGATTCATTCGCAATTGAAATTTTTTCTAATGAAATCAGAGTTTTTAATGTCAAATGTTTTCCCCATTTTTGTTCTCTTTTTTTTTCTTTTCCTCCGATAGCGACTTCTAATTCGTGAATTCTCGATGATTGATGAATTTCCTCCGTGTCGTGGTACGTCTAATTCATGGCATGCATGCTGCACTTGCGTGGAATCTGCTGCAACTGCTCGTAGATCAATGGGTTAATTACCACCGTGGAGTGCAGAGGACGCGATAATGCATTATCGCCTAATGAAATATACTCGTACCTGACAACGAGCCCGCGCATACCTCGGATGAAAGTTTTACTCGGTGGTAATGGTATCGGTAACGGTATGGCTCATGCAAATACCTGTACCTGCAGTTATTTCGCTATATCTCGCGATCCATTACCAACTTTATGGGCACTAATCGAAAATCGTATACATTTTTTAGACTTTACTTTCCGAAAAAGTCAAGAAAAAATAAAAATTATTCGCGAAATTGTTACTTATTCAATCGTCGTATCCATTGACAAACTACAATCATGATCGCGTTCCTAAGTAAGTGACCTGTTCGAGGAAGGAGTGCCCACTGTCCATTCGGCTCTATAACTCAAGTAGCAAATTGCGTTTGTCCTGATTATCCAACGTGTCACGTGACCCTTTATTGTCTCAACGCTCGTCTATTAAGGTCAGAGTACTTTATGAGCCTGTTCGAAACGATACGATACGATGGGATCAGAAAATAATTAAAGGCGAATTATTATTATTGGAAATAGCAAGAAATTATCAAATTATCTTCAATAAATTGAGATAATAAGAAGAACTCTGATCAATCCTGATTATATATCTACTTAATTTCAAGTTTATGATTCATTGTTGCGAACACCAATTCAGCTAACGAATATAGCCTTCAAAATCGCCCGAATACAATATATTGCAGTTGATTCAAAGTTTGAAACGGTATCTTTTTCGCGCCACACCGTGACGTCACTGTTCGGTGCCGCGAGCCCGCCATCTAGCGTCGTCAAGGGGAACTCCTCACTTTACTCTCCGTATCTATAGTAGTTCTTACTTTCTGTTGAAGGATAATTTAGGTTATTCAAATATGCCGGTTAGGTTGTGAATTCTGACGTCACAACCGATCGTAGAGCGTTTTATCCAACTTTTGAAATAATTTGAAAGACAAATTTAACGAGGAATCTATGTCAGTTACTATTTAAAACTATTATACACTTTATATTCTCGGAAAGTAGGTACACATAAATTTTGTAGGGATAGCTAAATTTAGAAATTTAGAACGTGCGTGTGGTTCATCGACTCCCTGGAATCTGGAGAGGCCACCACCACGATTATATCGAAAAAGTTTGAAGAAAACAAAAAAATTCTTTCTCCATAAACATTCGAACATAAAAAGGGCAGAAGATTGGCTGTAATAAACATTTCCAAAAATTCTGTTTCACATACGGCTTGAGACTTGATTTCGAAGAAACTCTGAGATTATAAGATATGAGAATAACATATTACGAGAATAGATATTACGGATCGCTTAAGACTCTGGAAAAGGATAAAATGAAGCAAAAATTCTGTGTAATATACGAGTTTTCCAAAGTGGCGATTAAGTCGTTAATTCCGCATCAGTCCACCGGCTAATCTCTGAGCTTTTTGATCTCTGAACCTGGTATATTGTACCGGTCGATGTGGGAAGAGGTGCAGGGTACCAACGCGGACCACTGAGGTTAACCTTGGACCACCACGTCTTCATCTTTGCACTGTAACGTTGTAAACTACATACGTTCATTATAATCATCAACATTCCGTTCCGAAGCAGATATACTGTTACTACTACTACTACTAGTACTATTACTTCACGCATACCGATAAAACGAACAATTAACCATCAACGATCTTGTTATCTCCAATTATAACAAGCGATCTACGACCATACACACTTTAATTAGTCGTTTGATCGTTTTTACCAAATTACGTCGTTAGTCACGGTATAAATTGTGCGAAAAGGTATGATTACGATTGCTTAAATTCAATTTAAAATTCTAACGGTCTGAGTCGACGAACCAGAATCCGAAGAGATTGAAGAAGAGGAAATAATCTTTTTTCAACTTCTGATCACATGAGAGAATATACCTACTGAAGTCCTGAGGCACAGACGGATGACGCGACATCGAGGAATCCTAAGAATTCTAGATATTTAGTGAAGCCGAACAATGAGGAATCGGTTTCCCAATTATTTTCAAAAATAAAAGAAGACGGAGGTCAGAGATTCGATCCGTTTATTCCGTCGAGTCGAGAACGAGAATTATTCAAGGAGTAAGTCTCGTTTTCAGTGAGAAAGGTTTTGTTTGTACAAATGACTATCGTTTTCACGCAGTATGATATAGTTATACTGTACCTGTGTATATGCAAGCTTGGAGGTAGATAGTAGGTTTTATATCCAAGGCGTAGAAAACAGGTTGGTGTAGTTATAGGTCAGCGGCTAGTGAACGTGATCAAAACTTTACGGAATGCAACAACGCAACGGGTTGGCAGAATTACCGTGTCTTGCGACTATCCTTCGCCTCGCTTTGCTTTGCCTTACTTCGTTTTTTTCTACCTTTTTTTATTTAACGATTCTGTTATTCAGAGTTAATCCTTTATTTAACAGACTTAATTATATACTGTATGAGTTGAAATTTTTAGCGAAAATTTAATGACTCCCTCATTTTCTTGTTTTATATACCAATTTTTAATTAAACTGATTCATATAATCGAATTTAGTACATTTCAAAAAAAAAATTCTCGACATATTCTGAGATCGTTTGACTCAATTGTCTCAAAAATTTCAAGAAAAATAATCATTTCGCAATGTCAAAACACCGCAGAGTGCAGAATAAAATGTGATAATTGGAAAGGCGATCAGTGCGATTTGAGAAAAAATCCTGGAATTCTTTTTATATTTCGTCGAGGAGGATTTGCAATCCCTTTTTTAACCGACTTCAAAAAAGGAGGAGGTTCTCAATTCGGTTGTATTTTTTTTTTTTTTTTATAGATGTTACCTCAGAACTCCGTTATTTATAAACCGATTTGGAAAATTCTTTTTATTCGAAAGGGTATACTTTCAGATTGGTCCCATATAAATTTCATCAAAATCGGTTGAGTAGTTTGGTTTTGAAGTCGGTTTTTTTGTCACTCGTGATTTTTGATTTCTTGTCAGAGCAGGTAGAAATCAAATATCTGTAGCCAAAGTAAGCGAACTGTTATGTTCCTCGTCGATACGTTATACCTACGTCTCGCTTCATTATATCGAAGTTTTTTACAGCCGATTGTCGCACGGATGACTGAAATTAGTTTTTTATATTATTATTACACTATAATTTCTCAATTTTTTATACCACGTTGTGTGAATAATCTTTTACCGGGAGAAAACGACGTCCGATAACCGAATATCGAGGTACTATATCAACCACGTATCGTTCGGTTGAATTAATTGGTCATTTTTATTATCATTGAACGATATGAATAATGAATTAGTACCCGGAGTCGAGAAAGCGGTGATATCGTCGAATTCTCACGTTTGAAATATTTCATTTTGTAATAGAAAAATTGTCGCGCGTGTTACGCGACCTGGAACCTTGAAACACTTTTTTTTTACCATTGTTTACTTCACGGTTTTTTTTCTATTATCGTAAAACCGATGTTACCGCACGTCTTAACCCGTACCTAAGAGTTTGAAGTCTTATTACCCTGTGAAACAACGAAATTTCACATAATTCCCAGCACACGACTATATCAAAATTATTCCCGGAATTTGAATATCAGGTACGCAGACCTGAACTGTAATTAGGACCTACTAGTACCGTTCAACCGTTCCGCGGATATAGGTAGGTACTCAGAAGCGTTTAGCCAGAAAGGTGTACGGAAACAGGTACAAGAATATTATGAATTGTGTAGAAGCAGCTGAAAAGTATCGAGCAGTCATTCAACGAAGGATTCTTTTTTTTCTTCATTTTCCCGTTTCCGTATCTCTCCGAATTATTATTTATGGTACCACATGGTTTTTTGAATCGCTGATAATGAATCTTGAAGTCAGTTTTGCAAATATTCAATTTTTCGTATTCAATATGCTACAAAAAAAAAAACTCAAAACATTTCGATTTTGATGAAAATAGGTACTCGAACGTTTTTTTCGGTCACTAATCACGAATCTGAAGTCAGATTTGCAAAATTCAAAATTACGGATCCAATTTTCTGCGAAAATCACTAAAAACATTCTAAAACTCATAAAAATTGATACTCGAAGGTTTTTTGAACCGCTGATCAAGAATCTGAGGTCAGATTTGCAAAATTCAAAATAGCTGGAGACAAAATGGGTAACGTAAAGTTTCAAAGGCTGGCTCATAGTCAGCCCAAAAACCCGATTGTCGAGGAATTGGTTCAATTTCAGTAAAAATTATTCGCTACGTAATGTTGTACGTTTCTCGTATATGTACCTACTACTCGACCTCACTGACCACGAAGGAAGTGAATGCCTCTACTATACGGTCACGTGCCATGTGTGGATTAGATATCCTTTCCAAACGATATCGAATTATCAACTCTAAATAATGAATCGATTGCGAGATAATAGCTACATGAACTTTTCTAAAGAGAAATAAAATGGATTGACTCTACAGAATTGAAGATTGCTGATTTCAACGTTCTTGAAGATCCTCTATTGGTTCCTGAAAAGTGCGAAAATATGCATAAAAAAATTAATACATCATCTTACACACGAATAACTGGATTTTAAGGATTGCAAAGTGTGATATTATGAGGTAGAACAGCACCTTTCGTAACAGCTGCACAATTTCTGACCAGTTAATGAAAATTGTTCATTCATTTCTGGTGGCTAGAATCCATTGATTATTATTTTGACTATAATTACAGACAAGACAAGATTTTTTAATTTTCCATCGAATACAAAATCGACGTTCCATTAGTCGAACTGATCACAAAATTAACACAATAATTATCAGAGGAAATCGGTTTTCTGGAATACAAAATTTTCCAATTTCATCAAACGTAATGGTCAATCATGGATATGAATTGAAATCAAAATGCAACGAAATAATCAAATTTGTACAAAATATTGGTCGTCGTATGAAAGCGAATAATTTTCTAGGCTAACTAAAAAATCTCCATTTATCAAACATCCGATCATTTCTACAACCGGAGTATCTCGAAAATCAATCACCGTGCCTATGAGACCGTTACAATTGAATTTTCAAGCAAAAAAGCCACATTATACATTTCTCGAAAATTGGCATTGAGGCGAAAACTACTATAGAAATTTTCTCGAGGAATAAGAAATAATGAAGAAGAAGCAAAAAATCTTTGAAAAACAATCGATACACTCAAGATACGATATCTAAATAATTCGTCATTTCTAAGCCACTCTGTATACCCATTGGCTAGTACGGAGGGGGCGTAATGCCACGCACACGACACAACCGTAGCCGTAGCCGTAGTCGGATAGCGAGAGTGGAATCTGGCCTGGCTTCGCCAACTCAGTAGGGCAACGGCTCGCGCGCAGGCCGTTTCTTCCTTTCGTTTCGTTCAAGCTAAACTTAAACTTAAACTTAAAGTTTAAAGTTTCTCTAGTTCTGTGTAAACGTCGTCACAGTGAAGTGAAACACAAATCAATATTAATTATTGAAACAAAAAAAATTCTATGTGCAATATTTCTAAACAAAAAAAAAAGGTGAATAATGTGCAGTTTTTTTCTTGTTCAATTTTAATTTTGTGAAAATTGTTCAATATAATTAAAATCATCATTATAAACGTAATTGTGCTGATATCAAAAGGTCAAATAGTCGAGATATCGAGAGTGTGGAAATAATCTGTCAGTCGGTCCAATTAGTCTGTTATTTGTTGAACACACACAAATGATGAAAGAAACAGTTTGAAAATTAGAGAACCGTAAAAGTCGATATCAGCCGCAGCTGGTCAAAGTCTCCTCATCGTAAGACCACGCGGAGTCTATTATGAACGAACACGAGGATCGTACAAGCGCCCTAGAAATTCTCTGAAATAATCACGTTTGTTTGGATGACGTCAAATTCAAGTTATTTCGGATGCTGGTTACCGAAGAGGAAACTGGGGGCAGTGCCAACGGCTGTCGACTGATAGCCGTACGCCGTTGTACCGCGGATACAGAAAACGCGGTAGTCAAACGCGTAGACCCGCCGCGATCCGAATCGGAGTCGATCAAAGACGGAATCGAACCGATTCCGTCTACTTCCGGGGCTGCTGATGACTCGACGGGATATTGGGAACGGCTGAAGCGCTCGAATTCCGTCGAGGAATCGAAATCTTCAAACTTGACGAACGTCATCGGCAACAACGACGACGAATACGTTGATGGAATGCGGTGCAGCGCTGTAGCCGGCGTAGATGAAGACACGGGATGCGTTTTGCTCAGGGTTAGATCCCTCGAAGAGCCTGCCAGAGCCGTCCTATCGAGACAGGATGACAGGGTGACCAGGAGGGACAGGGAGAGGGCGAGGATCCTCAGGAGGCGAGGAATCACTGGGAGATCGGCATCCGTCCCAAGATTGAATCAAGTGAGTTGCGATCACCGATTACAGTATCGATACACTGTACTATGGACACGGTTCGATACTCACGTTTAAAAAGAGTGAAAAGTATTTTTTCGACACGTCAGGCATCAAAAGACACTATTTGGCGCCTCGCTTTGATCCGCAAAGTGGGTCTTTATACAGCTATAACTTCAAAACTGCCTTTGAAAGACTTTTTTTTTGGTAGTTTAGTACTTTTCTTCATGAAAGTAATTTTGCATCAACAATAAGAGGTTTTGTCTTCTTCTTTGACGAATGTTTTATCGTTTTCCAATCGGGCAATCCTTCATTCAATTGAAAACTGGCTCCTACCAGCATGTGGTTGAAATTCCAGATCGATCAGATCAGTCTGTGTTGAGAAACTGAACATGCAAACCTTCAGCACTGATGTTGGTACCAACTTTGCTATCACAGCTGAACTGTGTGCATGCAAAACGAAAAAAGAACGTTGATGAGGGATTTTGTGGAAGCTTTTACACCGAAAGTCTCATGAAGCTGAAGGTAGCAGCCATGTAGCTGTGAGGCAAACATTTCAAGCTTCTCCTGACTAGAATGACTACATGATTTGATGAAAGTGTATCATATAACTTTCGATAATATTTTACAATATTTTCATAGTCGGGCCCAACATTGTCTTGTTTCAATTGAATTCAGGACATTTGGCTGCTATCTTCAGCTTCATAGCGATTGTTTCATTAACGTTGAATTCTTTTATATTCATGACGAAGAGAATGGTACATGATGGAGTGAAATTTAATAGAGATACATCATCGAGAAAGGTAACAAGATCTCCGAAATAATTTACAAACGATTTTAAACAGCTGAGGCTGTGGGTCACATTTGTTACCCAGTCTGGGATTCTAGGATTAAAATGGAGCTACTCGAGTTCTCGTTGGGAATCTTATAGATATTGCTAAAGACAATCGCGATCATCGCGTATAATTAACGCGGGTATACTTGAGTCTGATACCTGTATCTCTGTGTCTGTAGAGTTGTTTTTGTGTGGGTGGTATAATTCCACGGCTTGACACACCTTCTCGATGGGAATATAGCGTAATCGTTGCTCTCTTGGGACTCTTATGCATCCATAAGTTGTTATTTTCTCTCGACTCTTATGAAATACAGGCTTTATTCGATTTATCGTATACGTGCGTGCCGATGTAACTCGTTCGTGTGGATATTGGATAGAGAGACGCTGTTCATAATCGATGATGATTCTTTACACTCGCAAGGCTTCCGCTCGACCCTGCTCCAATATGGTTCTTATTAGTTCGTATAGAGTTTATCAGGATTGGTATTCTGATATTCACTAATTTTTTTATACCTTTGTTAATTTTTGTTGAAAACGTCATCCTCAAGTGTATCAAAAGTTTTCATTCACTGTAGGTACGAATAATTCAGAATTTTTGGTTATTGTCGACTTTGCAAAAACTCAATTTGACTCAACACTTTTTCGTCTCATAAATGACGTAATCGCTATATTTGGGATTCCGAAAACATGATTATAGATTCAGGGCGCGTTTTTACGATGCACAATAAATTCAGTAAATTTAAATACATAAAAATCTAGTAAAATTAGGCTATTAATTGTATATTTAAGGAACGTAATTCGCTTCGCTACGTCGCATGTGTAATTTTGCGATACTTTTGTAGATCGAATCTGTGTTGTAAATTCCAAATAATTTCTAACAGTGTCTTCGTCTCGTTTTTTTCTTGTTTCTTTTTAAACAACGTCTTTCTGAAACTGTTAAATGCCCTGGAGGTCACAGTTTTTGCGAATCTGAAGGATTCTCATTATCCAAATCGTGGGTCAAATACTTTTGATGGAATTTAAATTCACGATCATTATTATTCATATTATTATCGTCTCGAACATTCTTACGGTCGTCGTAATTTAAATAAATCTTAATTTTTTTTTATGGAATATTTTAACATATTTTTACATCCAGATCTCAAAGCTTGAAGTATGAGTTTATATTTTCTACAAAAATTACATGCTTGCTTTTTCTTCTATCTTTAAACTTCTTCCGCTACTCAAAAAAAAAATCTTTTGTCTACCGTGAAAGTAAGAATGTGTGAGAAAAAAAAAGAAACAAAAAATTAAGATACGAAGAAGATGGATCTTTGATCGCTGAGGGTGTTTGTTTTATTATTTAACCGGTCACACATGTTGCCACGAATATTGTTTAGGAATTATTTATACACCTTTACTATCACAAACTCCCTTTTTCTCCCTTTTTAGTATTCCTCTTTTTTTTTTTAACCACTATCTATTTTAATCTTCAGGCTAATTCAACCAACGGACGCGACTAAGAGTCGCGCTACAACTTCCTATGGAATGCGCATCCGAGACTCTGATCGTGGTCATTTGGATAAAAAATATCTTTCGTCATTTTAGCTGTACTATAGACTGTATCAAATCTACTCGATTAAAAATTGCAGTTGGAATAGAAAACAACAAAAATAACCAAAAAATCATTCTAAAGACACAGATTAACATTTGAAATGATGATTCTTTGGAACCAATCCAAAATTTTGTACACTGTGAATCTGATCGTTGACTACAGTCAAAGTTCGTTGACTCTAGCGTCAAGGCGATGAAGAAAAATTGGAAGAATTATCCGAAGGTGATCCAGGTCCGCCTGGAATAGCTTGAAGAAAGAGCGTCGCGCGACCTTTTCTTCGCTTTTTTCTTTGGCACTTTGATATCGTCTGAATTAGCATAAATTTTTATAAACCCCCTCAAATGCTTTGACGTCAGTGTAAGAGAAGCACGGAGGGATACTTATCTCTGCAATCAGTTTATACACCACAAACGTTCGCAACTGACTACGACAAATGACACGGTTGATATTCGCGCAGGACCATTTTTGTAACACGATCCCATATACCCACGTGTATATTTTGCAAAGACTGTTGATCTGCGGGGTCGTGTGAATTTGTCTGCTGGCTGAAAGAGAAGAACGAACAATTTATGTTTCTTATTCAGTGAAAATGGAGTTTTTCACTATATTCACTGTTCCAAACACTAATTAAGGTGACAATTAACTGCTGAAAACAATATCGAGACATAATTACAATATATTATGAATTAAAGTTCGAAAATTGACCCTCTTCTTTTTTGCACCCCACGCCGCGACGTCACTATTCAGTATCGCAGTCCGGCCATCTACGGTCGTCTTCTCATTTCAAACCTTCTATCTGCCTAGTTTTCATTCGTGTTTCCGGCTTGAATTAATTTTGAATAATTTTATTGACAGATTAGCGAGGTTTGATTTTTCTAAAGCTGCAAAAGAGTCTCGATAGTCTATGTAAATGACTATTCCTGAGGATAAACCTCCAATTGCGAAATAGTATTCGAAGACTTTTCATTTGTTTTCTTCGAACTAGTATGTAATGGGATTCTTGTGTTTTGTTCAACCCAATTTCGCGCGGACATATCCTCTTCAAGTTTTGCTGATAAGCGAAGGATACTAGCGTGAAAAAGAAGGTCAAAAGCTAAAAATGTCGTCATCGGTACGAGATTAGAACGCGGATTAGGTGAACGAGATTTCTCTTTTGTTATGTGAAAATTCGCACAAAATTGGCAAAATATTGACGAAAAAAAAGAGACATATTCGTATTCGTGATTCTGAAGATCGTTAAAGACAAAAAAAAATTGATGTTCTTATCCAAAAGGTGAGAGAGAAATCGGTGTCTATTTCCTCTAGTGACGTAATCGCGCGAAGTATAGATATAGAATTTGTTTAATTTTGCAGAGATAAAAATCATAAACTCGCACCATTTGCACTTATATGTATTATGCGACTCATTCCGGCTAATCTTTAGTAGACATAACACGCCCTTAATAAACCGATTGCTCAACTTACAAGTTGACGATCATTGTTATCGATTATACTTCGGAATTCGATGATGCATCCTTTTTATCATCTTTTTGTTCTATAGGTGATTGGTATCTATTGATATAACTATTTATTGAGTGGCTTCAACGATCCAACGTACTACAAAAAAAAAAATTGATAATTTAATTTGATTAACTAAGGTTTTTTTTTTCACTATCAAATCTTGTGACCACTATCATAGAATATTGTTGTGTCAGCCTTGGTAAACACAATTAGCAACAAAAGAGCATCGATTATCCTTATCAATTCGTGGCTTCTTTATAGTCAATTTTATTCGCCAATAACTATATCGTGACACTTTAATCCTTAACTTGCAGATATTTTTCCACAATATTAGCCGAACCAAACGAAATCGGAGTAAATTTCACCAGGTATCTGTTGCAGACTTAGGTATATTTCGTAATGTGTTATAGATTATAATTCTTTCTTTTTTTTCTGATTGAAGTAGAGCAATAGACCGTGACATATGCGGGCAACACGTCAATCATTTGGAACAGTTGAGTTTTCGCAACCTGTATCAACATGGTATTAGCAATCTTGTACTATATTAGAGACGAAAAAAGAAATTCTACAGCCTGTATAGTGAGTAAAATTCATCAGTTCATCACCCATGTAGAAATTGACTTTCAATCGGGGAAAACTAGCCAGGGCCCTAGAGAGTTTTCCCCGTTTGGAAGTCGATTTCTACAATATGTGCAGTGGAGAAACTTAATTCCGGATTATCGATATCGAATTTTTTGCTGATTACGCGACGAGGAGGAGTAAAAAACGTTTGTTCAAATTCTATTCTAATATCGGTGTTAGCTTCTACGTATATAAATTGCAAAGTCAAGAGATCCTGTATCTCTTATTGAGATTATAAATTACAAACGTCGATGTTGGACCGGTATCACGTACTACGATATATATAATCCTAGGAATGCTACACAGTATAGATCTACATCGTAACAATAACCAACGATAAAAAAAAAATCGTTTTTGCTTGTCATAAAATTGACAATGGAATAATTCAAATGCCGATTAGACGATACGATTGAAGATAACCGTCGTTGTTGAACACGTACGTCAAAGCATGAAGGATCCTTGTGTATAATCATCGTCATCGATATAGAATCAACTTTCGATTTTATAAACCACGAACCATTAAAAGGATCCAAATCGTAGTTTTTCAAATAGAAGAAACTCTGTTTTTTTCATCGATAATTCAATCAGGGATTCAAAAAGTGAGAGTATATTCAGAATTCTGAAGAATTCACTCAGATTTTGATGATCTGTCGAACAATTTTTTTTTTTTTTGTCTAGTCTAGTTTCTTTTTGACCATCAATTCAGTACCCTGGGTGTTTTATGTTCATCGATAATTCAATCAGGGATACAAAACTTAGGATTTTGAAAAATAAGAGTATTTAGAATTCTAAACAATTTACAGTATAATTTTTTTTTTTTTTTTTTTTTTTTTTTGCGTACCAATTCAGTACCCTGGGTGTTTTTTTAGATCGATCGAACGAAGCATATCCCGGAAGTGTAACGCCCATGATAGTTTTTATGCGTGAGGCCTTGGTTAGGTGAAAAAAAAAATTGAGTAAATAAATTAGTATTGAAAAAAAAGTAATTCCACAAGATATGCATACTAGACAATCATGTCTATAGATAGTCATAGTTGTATTAGCATTATGTTATATATATATATATAACCGGCATAATCGTACGTGGGACTGGAACGAGATCCGTTGATGATTGCGTAACGCCACAAGGAATGCATGCCAGTCTTCGAGCCTACCTACTCCTGATCTATCCACCTATACCTTACCTTACCTTACCTTCCTTTTTCTATGTTTCTTTCTTCCTTTACTACTTTCTAGCCCCCTCCTAACACTCTCACTCACATATACTCGCGCTTTCGATAATATCTATGCAATAAACTCGAAGAAAAACGATTCGGAAGTAAATTATATATTTTAATGGGATTATAATATTATATAAAAAAGAAAAAAAAAATTGTTGAATTGTAATAAATTAACAAGAAAAACTTATTTCATTATGGTTATCACTTCCGCGAGAAATAAATACTTCAGGCTATTAAAGAATCTGAAGAATTTTTTCTCTTTTTCATTTCCTACTGTCTGTACCTACTTTCTGTCATTTTAATTGGCACACGTGACTTGATTGAAATTGACACGTGGCGGTTATGAGTTTGTACAAAAAAAAATAAGAATAGAATAAAAGGAATAAAATCGCAAGAATAGAGTGTAAATTTTAACAACGCTAATTGGAATTCGTTAGGTTTCATTTTATTCTTTTAATTACCACGTGGAGGAGAGACGGTACGATATATAAAGAGTCTCTGGCCTTCGTCAGCTATACTCGCGATCGTCTTGTGCGCTTTGATTCGCGTGAAAGGTAACTTTTTACACACATCCTACGTCGTCGTGAATATTTAATAACCGAATGATTACGTAACCGAAATATTACCATAAATCGATGTCTATTTGTATTTTTTTTCGTTTATTATTATTATTATCGTCAACGAGATAATGTAGTCGATAACTTTGTTATTTAGATTATCACAGTACGCATGTTATACGTTCGTTGAATCAGATCGTATCGCATCTCTCTACCCAAACCGGTGAAAAACGTTCATCATCTCCACTCTACGGAAAATATATCGTTTCTATTCTACTCACGTTCGTATAACCAACCCTAGGTTCGAACTACGTAACTAAAGTTACACAAAGGACGACGCGTCGTGATATTTGAATTAAGGACACGACTCGGTAGATATTTTTAAAAACCGAAAACAACCAGCCACTTACCTCGCAGACTCTTTTCAGAGACTTGATTATACCGTTGAGACAAAATAGCTACTTTTTCGCAACGATTCTTGAGCCAATTTTACAGTTTTTTTTTTTTTTTAGCTTAGATATTTCGATCAATTTCTCAACCCAGGTATTTTTTTTTCTATGGAGAAAAAAAAGATTCGTGAATGACTCCTGTGATATTGTGTGTAAAAATTCCCTCACATAGTTTTTTTTTTTTTTTTATCATAAAACAATGCCTAGGCTGAGACGATCTGAACAATCGTCTTAACTATCGGACTCGATGTCATGTCTTGGAGTTACGGTAAATTTTTCCCCGTTCAGAGTCATAAACGTGGTGATTGAAGTGTATAGCCACTATCTTCGTGTGACCGAATTGATTAGTTTACCACGTTTTGTCATTATTCTTGAATTTTCTACGGTATGTGATTTTACTCTTTCAATTTTTCATGCATAGGTATACGATCTTGTATTCTCACGTTGTTCATCGCGAGGCCTTCGCGGACGTTTTCAGCATACGAAATTGAATCGGGAATTTTTAATACAACCATGTGCGGACTAGTAAGGACTTACACGAAAGTTTTTTTCAATTTTAAATGCGTTCCAGACTCTAGAATATCGTCTCCCTGTTAACACAGAGGAGAGATTCGGAAATTGAATCTGACTGTATTCGTAACCCCGAAAAGAATCGGATTTTATTCGATACAAAATACATATTTATGTGGCATGCGCAGAAAGTAACTGTTTATTCTTCGGCTCGCCAGGTAAAACCAACGGCGAGTACTAAAAACATAACCTTGCCGAACAGTTACTGTCTGCGCGCGCCCCATACAATATTTTTTACGGAAAAGGCATTAATAGTCACTTTGCGACGCCAGTTGAGTTCCGCACGAGCTGCGTATAGAGAGGGGGTAACCTGCGGTATAAAGACTTTATTCCGCAACTTTGACATGCGCACTTCGAACTGCGCATCAAAGTTGCGGAATATACACTTTATACCGCAACTTTGAACTTAGCGGTATAAAGTGCCACTTGCCGGAACGAAAACAGGCGTCAAAAAGTGACTTTTTATTGCCTGTGCCGTAAAAATAACATAACAAAGTCAGGATTCTTCTAATACCAACATAATTAGCCTTTCAAAGTAAAGACACAAAGACAAACTTTTGACAAACGCCGTTTTTTACTCGAATGTTTCAATGTCGAAATAGGAGATTGTAAAGTTTTTTGACATTTGTAAACAATAATGTTATTTGAACTGTGGTTGTGGTTATTTCTACTTCATCGTACCCCCAGAATCAAAGTGTAGCAACTAAGAAAAATCTCGATTCTTCAAAACTGCATCAAAAACTCGTGGAGTGCCAAAAAGTACCATTTAAGACCTTTTTTTTTCTAGATGTTACACTTTGATTCTGCGGGTACAATATTTGCGGAATAACCACACATTCGAACCACCAGACCCTTTACGATCGTTCAGAGAACGACGTTAGTACGACGCCCTACTGAGCTAGAAATAAAAATAGTTTACTGTTAGTTTTACGGCATTGAGACAATGACCACGACACGACACACGACTATCACGAATTAAATAAAAGTCTGGACTGACATCAATTTGCACCTTGACGTGGTGAATTTACAAGCGGGTACATACATTCTGGTAGCCCACATTCCACTCACGTCAGGCTCGTGTAAAGCATCCTGGTGGAGTCAGTAAATGAAAGAAACGAACTTGTGTTTAAAAAAAGCTGCTGTGATATGCCAAAAGGAAAAAGGAGATATCAATGATTCAATAAATTCATTAGATCAAAAGGTATAAATTAATTGATTGATTCGTATAGTCCAAAAAATTCAAAGAAAAAGGCAATAATTTTGATAACGTTTGGAATTGTGGTTTTCAACTATTCAAAACTTTCGTTTCTTCGAACCAGAATCGAAGGATTTTTCTTACGTCCTTTTTTATCGCCAGACGTGAAACTCGTCGATTAGAAATTTATTTTCGATTTCATTGCGTAAATATAATAAATCCTTCGACTGATCGGATGGTCGATATGGAATTTAATGTCAAACGTTGGTCTTTCACTTCCGATCAGTATATTTAAAAAATAAGTTTACATAATTTGCTTTCTTCAACCACAAATCAGATTTCTTTCGTTTCAATTATAATATCGCAGTAAAATTATATCATTAACACATCTACCGCGTATATTACAGACGAGTTATAGAATCTCTCGTGATGCTCAGAGGAATTACTTTCACTATGTCAAAGATCTTCTCTCGATTCAAAACTTGATGTGCGGTTTTCACTGTCGACACCTGACGTGCAAATCCGTGTATCTCGCATACAAATAATGCGGAATTTGAAAGTAAATTACATTCCTGTTTATGAAAAATATATATTTCGTAATGAAATTCGATTTCCTGTAACTGTACCCTGTACCTGTACATTCAAAGACATATCAATCATTCGTGATTATAGATATTCACAAGGTAAATATTCGAGGGTGCACATAATTCACTTCGTTTTCCATCATAATCATCCTGAGGATACGTGGGAAACGTTCGTTTAATAATGATAATAATAATAATCATAATAATAAATTCAGTGTACAAGATCTTGGTAGGAGGATCACCGCATCAGCATCGCTCGCACTCCTCGTGCAGAGAGATATCTCTTCTCTCATCGTCAGGTATATACTGAAAGTGAAAGATGATGATGATAATGATAATGATCGTCGGCATCATCTTCGTCCGTGGAGTTTCTCTACGTGATTATTTATCACGATGTTAACTTTAATTAACCAGATACCAATTAGACGAAATGACCCCGACCACATGGTTGTATCGGAAATCAGGACCGGCTCATTCATACGATCGTAAGAAATTGTATTTGAACTTGATTCACCAAACTTTCACTGGAAAAAAAATTGATTTTGTTCATTTTCTAGACTGACTCGTATTCTTTTCTTTTTCTACTCGGTTGAAACTTTAGTTCAGTATTACGAGAACGTTTGAAGGACGGGCAGCCGTACGAACGATAAGCCGATAACCATCTGACCTCAACTGCCTAACGTAGCTCGTATTTTTTGCATTTTAATATAGAAAAAAAAAGCGAACTGCAGAACTGAAAGAAAACGATTTACAATCAATTTTTTTATTTTTTTGGATTGGGGGGGGGGGGGGGGGGACAATTTTTGGTAATATTTCATTGCCCTCTTCAGGAACTTTATTAAAGGGACCAGTACATCGTGATTCAACGAATTCTCCATACTCCAAAAATTATATCTTATCTAAAGTTCATGACACATCGAGAAATGGAATTTAAAAAAAATCACTTGTCGTAAGGTTTCAGGCACACGGTTCATGCGATTATGACTCTCGACGTTTCATTTTCTTTAGAGCGCAATCCTTCATCGTGTGAATGAGGGAAATTGAAAAAAAAAAGATTTTGGACCAAGTTATCAGAAAAAGAGTGAATATAGATTGGCGCTAAATTTCGATAACTGACGATAACTTATCACAGGATTTTTTTTCTCAATTTTCCTCATTCACATCATGAAAAAACTGCTCTCCGAAGAAAATGAGACGTCGGGAGACATAATCGAATCAACCGTGTGTCTGAAACCTAGACATTTACAAAAAAAAAAGTCGTTTTTCCGATGTTTAATGAACTTTGGATAAGATATTAATAATTTTCGGAGTACTTAGAATTTGTTGAAACGCTTTGAATGGGAGAAAGAGACAACTCAATATTAATTCACAATTTATTGTGAGAGTCCTGGGGATCCTGTGCGAAGAACGACCGAATTTCTATCCGTATTGCGAGGGTCAGAGGCAGCCCGCTTGATGCGGTATTCATCACAGTTTTGGATCTATATATATATGCGCAAGTTTTTTAAATGACGAAATTTCGCAACTAACCTAATTACATAGTTGAAACATACTTGGTCATGTGGATTACGCGTTGATACACGGTTTCATGACTATGAAAAATGATTATACCACAGAATTGGGTGTATATAGTGTAAGTAGGCTACTCGGTATCGTGATGTGTGGTCATCACAAAGCCACGATGCGATGGTGCGGTTCGTCTTACATCGGTCTCGCACGTCTGTACCGCAAACGCAGCGAGAAAAAAATTTTCTCTCGTTTCTGAAGAATTCTTTCTCAAAGTTCACGTTGTTCTTTCTATCGATAATTGATCCTCAACGAGTCATAATTCACACATATTATACGTACGTTCGGTAACGTTTGTCTGTCCCGGTTTTAAAACGCGAATAGAATTAATTAGAAAGTTCATCGTGACTAGAATCGAATCGTGCAGGTATACTTTGGTCGATTTAGATCCGTTCTATTTATAAATTAATAACATCGTGGTGGGTAAGTACTAATGAAGAAACAACAAACAAAAAAGAAAAGGCGATCTTTTTCCGTTTCGTGTTCCTCAACGCATGATGCTCGGTGAAATTCCTCAACCTTGACATAAAAAGGCGTCGAAACTCATATAGTTGATTATTAATTTATGCGTGGCATAAAATTTGTGTTTATTGGCACAAACAGCTTGTCATAACGGTTATTTCACAGGGCAGTGACCTGGAGTTGACCGTCGATCAAAGTTCGTTTTTTCCCTTCTATCTCTGCGAACAGAAATCATTCTCCTTTTTTTATAACCCATAAACCGTGGCTTTTGAACCGCTGCTAATATAAAAACGTCAGGACTGAAGACCGTGGTGCAAAAAACCTCTTCGCACAAATTCGAGCGGGGGTTCAACGAAATCTGTTCATTTCATTTGAGTCTAATCAGGGTGAAAATTTGTACAGCGAGGTATAACAATGGTTTGACACGCGGTACCCACTACTCTTGAAAATACCTACCCACCACAATGGGACACACATCTGCCAATCCGAACACCCGTCGTATACTCACGATCGCCTCTCCTGTACTCCAACAGCTGTCAGATGCTGTACGACCATTACGCACCTACCGCGGCTAAATGACAATGAACATGCGATAAAAAAGAAAAAAAAAATTGCAAGAGAAGAAAGCGATATTCATTTTTCAATATTCGAAAACTGCTGGATCACTTTTGCTATATCGATCTTTAGTTTGCAGTAATCAATGTCGAAATTTATTTTTAATCGGGAAAAACCATTTAAGACCCTTTGAAAAATAAACGTGACGTTCCTGGGCGGGCTCTAGGTGGGCCCTGAATAGTTTTCCCCATTTGACAGTCAATTTCTATCAGGGAAAACTACCCAGGGCCCTCGCAGAAACATCAGGTTTTTTCGATTCGAGGCGAGTCTGAAGTTCCTCGTAGTTTTTCCCATCTGGAATTCAATTTTTATAACATGGGATAATCTATCATCCGTTCTGAAAGAATGAAGTTCACTGTTATTAAAGACTGGGAAGGCTATTGTATTGTCATTTGAACGTTCGATGTGTGTAATTAAATAATTGTTCCGAAGGACTCTTTTGCAAATAGCTTATTGTCAGAAAGGTACACGGATGAGATTACGTCTGCAGCCGGGTCTCACTCTCGGTTAGAATAATTATAATCAGCTGCATGAGCGTCGTGCACTCTGGATGCAGGACAATCGTACCACGGCCCAACTGCCAATTAACCTTTGTGCAATAATTACGTTCTCGAGGTGACGCGGCGCTGTGCCGTTGGTCCAAGAATCGAATCTGGAATCTATATATGCGATTATTAAACAGATGCGGAAATTCGAACCGGTGCTGGACTCGCAGGGGCGGAAACTACAACTCGATGTGTGCGTTATGCTATTCAAATTTCAAACACAATTCATTATTGTTACACCTGGACGTTAAACATCGCGTTTAAAATTACTAAGAACACCCTATACTTCGTATTTAATCGAGTGGAAGAAATTTTGAACAGACTTCATTGTGACGATTGAAATACTGTTGAGGCCATATACTACTGAATGGAAAACGTTGTACCTAATGAAACAATGGTAGACGATTTTTTTTCACCATTAGGCACAGCAATTGAAATTCATCAAAGAAATGATCAAAATGAAGGAAATCAAAGAGCATCTGGTTTTCATTTCTGTAATAAAGAACGAAAGGCAATCGAATGCGATGTTTTCACATTGGATTATGAGCTATTACTGATCCTCGACTTCTGACAATCATGTGAAATGACTCGTCTAGAAAATATGACTACGTGAAGAGCCAAGATTGCCACTGACTTGCGATATTGAAGATTGACAAAAGAATGTCATTCTGAATATGAATCGACAGCAGGCAGGAAATGTTCTTACGACCGAACCTGCGATAGTCAAATGTCGATTTTAATCAATCCGCATCCGTGATGAATACGAAACTGATTGTGAGAATCTATCAGCGTGAAAATTCACGTCCTATAAAGAAGGTCGTTTGGTCCAAACCGAAAGTAAGGCAATGGGAATCCGTACCGATACGAATAGCCACAAGCCACAAGGTCGAAGGGGGTCAACCTCAGGTCAGATACGAAGCGAAAGACAGAGGCGACCTTGACAGGAATTTAAAAACCGTGTCGGGGCTTCGTTAACGACTCATTATCCGCTGCAACGAGTCTTTAAAGAATTTATTCTACATACTCAAGAGAGCGAAGGAAGTAATTGTCCAATGATTCTGTGAAAATTGCCGAGACTCTTGAATGTTACTTGGATCAGGTATCATCATCGTCTGGAATTTTTGATGATCAGCAACGCTGCCACTTTTACTATGACTATGACTATGACTGTGGCTGTGAGCCGGGGGAGAATAAAGAGAACCGTAAAGGTTTACTACGTTAAAACTATATACACTAAGGTTTACGGTTCAGTGGCACCGACAACTTTCCTATACGCGACATTCCTATCTGGTCAGCAACCTCTTCGTAAACGGCAATTTGACTTTCGACAAATCACTTATACGCTTCGCAACTTGGATCCGGAAGTGGCGATTATTTTCCACACGATTAATTGATGGGTAATTTTTTGATTTGGGTATTCATCATGAATTAGAATTTTCAGTTATTTGAATACCGCATTCAACATTCGCCTGCACCTTTATGAAACGCCGCGGCTTCGAATTATACCGAGTACCTATTTCCAACTTGCTTTCTAATTATCTTATACACCCAGTACTTTTGCGGTGTCTTTTATTATCCAATTTATCGTGGATTTTATAGTTGAAAGTACTTTGTACTTAATCCCCATTTCGTTATTTTTTGTTTCACCCCGTTTTAAACTCAGCACGTGACCCAAAGTGGCGTGCGAAACACACGTTTATACTCAGATATTCATAATCTATCATTATATCCACTTACGAGATCGTTTACATCGCGATATCGAAGCGATTCAACCAATAAAATCAGTCATTGAATACGTACAGAGTTTTACATAATTTGCATAACTGCTATTTTCCACTTGAAAGCAACGTTTTCTAAAACGAGCAGCTACGCCTATTCACTCTGTGCCCATGAATGCATATTTTCTTTGGATTAATTAACCACGACAATTTAATTACAGTCGTACGTCATACTTGACAGCATTTTATCGCCCAACACTCTCCAGTTTCTGAGCTTTCTCTCAGATTCAAGGTCACAACCATTCAGAAAAACTGCAACCGTTTGGGTGTTACCCCCTGAAAATAAGTGGCCTGAGCATTAAATCGCCCAAATGCGACGACCCTCGTCCGGATGCGTGTTTGCGTCACATGGTTAAGTGCCTCCTTTCACGCCCCCGGGGGGTGGGACGTCGTATGTTTCGAATTAAAGCTCTCTAGGATCCCCTAAAATAACAAGTCCAACAAACGTAGCAGGGGGGGAGGCGAGGTTCCCCAAAAGCTATATATTTCATGACCACAATGATCATGGGCCTCGACACATGTGCGGTTTTCTACTGTGTGTAAACACCCATTTAACCCTCGAAGAAAAACGTCCGTCTCGATATTAAGGATGTACAGGCCATACAATCTCAACCAAAAGTGAGTCTCGTCGTCAATATTGAGTACTTCGAGATGAGATAAAAATCGGAAAAAAATCAACCACAATCAAGATGATAAGAGTATTAATTTTCAATAATAATAATGCCCAAAAGTTATTAACAAATTGTTTAAAAAAATCATTGTTTAACAAATTTCCTGGTGACGTTATTTTTTTTCATGTCAAATGAATTCGTTAATCTTTCCGAATACACATGAATTTTTTCAGAATTTTGGCACTTTTTTTAAATTTCCGTTTTCGATTTTTAAAAATGGAGAAAAAAAATCTGAATTTCATGAAAAAAAAATAACGTCAGCAGGAAATTTGTTAAACAATGATTTGTTTAAACAATTTGTTGACAACTTTTCGGCATTATTATTATTGAAAATGAATACTCTTATCATCTTGATTGTGGTTGATTTTTTTCCGATTTTTATCTCATCTCGAAGTACTCAATATTGACGACGAGACTCACTTTTGGTTGAGATTGTATGGCGTACATCCTTAATATCGAAACCACTGGTATTACGATTTACGTATTTAGTTTTACGTATTCAGTCCCACTTCGGATACAATGTCTCCGCGCACCCTTCGAGATTTTAGGGTGAGGGGATGAAAACTCATCCCTAATCAAACATCGTTAACGGACTCATTGTTACCAATGATATTTACGAGCTTTCGTGTATAGCCGGGAATCTCGTATCCTCGAGGGTTGTTTTTGGAAAAGTAACGGACACTAAGTAACCCCGATGTGAACACGTGGCTGGCTAATAGATTACGAGAGACCCGCGCTCCCACGGATGTCTGATTAAGGCTCTTCGGTGCGCACAACGTTTCCGTGAATCCTGCAGGGCGCGTGCAAGTCCCATCACCGGAGCGTATCCGAGTAGATTTTACGCTATGATGACGTTTATACGTGACAGTAACATTTGTACATTTGTACAAAGCCTCATTGAACCTCAGTCACGGTTGGCTACAGCGATTCATCCGCGGGATGAGGGATTCGTTTCGGTATCAAGTGATTATAAACGGTAAGAAAATATACCATGTGTACGATGATTTGTACGGCCTCGTGTACCACCAGACTTCCGGTACCGTGTAACAGGAAATTGGAATCTCTCAGACTCTCTGATTACCTCAGCTTGAATCGATCAATCGCGTTTCCCACTGAATAATTAAGTTTCGTATAATCGCACTTTTCAGTCTCCGCCCTTTTTCTATTGGGTACCGCAACGGCTCCCCGACTGCGGAGATGATCAATGATTAATCGCAATAAACGCTCTACGGGGTTCCATCTCTGTTGAGGCCACCACAAAATACGTTCTATACGGGCATCAAAAGAACCCTTAGAAGTAGGAAACATCCCGCATAATTATTGATCCTTCATACGATCGTTGTAGTAGTTCGTTTTTTTAAGCTGCTCACACAGTTTCCTTTCGTGGTGGAACCACGGGGAGCCGTGCAACACGATACAGAACATATATGAAACTCCAATCAAACATTGAGGGGTTTATCAGAGAGAAGAAAGTCGATTTTCTGTCTCTGAAATCAATTTGAAAAAAAAGTCCAATCCAAGATTCATTCTAGAAATCGTTATAATTGGAAGGAGACTCGATTCTAAATAGAAAGAAGATCATTTTTGATAGAATGAACCAATTATTTAAAAAAAAATCTTTAATCTTCTGTTCCAGAAACACTTGGACAAGGGTGGCGACCTCGCGGAGGCAGCGAACACCAGTGGTCTCCGTGAGTTGGCACGTTCCCTGAAACAGCATCTTCGTGGTTTTAGTTCACGTCTAGAAGACACGCGTGAGCGTCTCGAGGACACGTCAAGATGTTTCCTCCTGTTGGACAGAGCCTACGAGTGGGCTCTCGAAGCAACAAGGGTAGTGGGAGACCGACGTGCTCAACAGTTCCTCATGGCGAGGCCGCCCCTCCCTCAGGAACATTTTACGGAAATGGTTTCTCTGGCAGAAAAACTTGGCAACGAATCACTCATCGAACAGTGTCGAGTCGCCAGAGGGAGGTGCGCCGAGGCTCTAGAACTCACCAGGTCCGCTTCGGCCCCGGGGAGTCCCGCTCGGCGGAGGTCCTTCGCAGCAACTGGATCCGCAGCCTCGTGGGACGACAGTCTGACGAAACGTGAGAGAGAATTTTATTCAAATTGGAGAAGATTGGATCAAAGTCTCTAAATTTTAAAAAACTTGGATTTGGAACTGACGAATTTGATTTCAGGGACTTCTTGGGACGACAGTGACAGCGCCTCTTGCGCTTGTCCGGTCGATGGAGTCGCCGGATCGACGAGCAGCGGACGTCCGGTTCTGGACAACATAGCAGAACTTAGGGAAAGTGCCGAACAACTTTTAGACTCATCGCCACCACGTTCTCCGGCTAGAAGTCCGGCTCCTAGACGACTCGCTAAACCACCAGTAAATTCGCACCTTCATCGAGCGCCGAGTATCGCGCCTGGGATGAAAGCTAAGAAGTGAGTGTATTGAATTATCCACAATTTACATTCTATACTCCGACATAGAGAAAAACTGCAGAAAAAAAAACAGAAGTCTCAGAAAATTTTAGCTCACAAACAATTTTCAGGATAAATTCGGTCAATTTCTGCACAGATTTGCTAGAAAATACGAATTCAAAGTAAATCAAAGGTCCATTTAGATTTTGAAGACTACAAAATCCCCTTCTTTTTAGCAACGAAAATGGAATGAATCAAATATTGCATCTGTCCGAAATTCCCTAAATATTACAAAATTTTATTTCTTTTGGCTTAAATTTTTTCATTCCAATATCGTGACTTACATGAGTTTTCTTCTCCTATGTATAGTAGGTTCCAATTAAGAGTTACGGAACTAATCAACCGTTTCTTGTTACAGAACAATACTGCTCATAATGAGGGAGATGATACAGACTGAACGAGATTATGTGAAATCACTCGAGTACATAATAGAGGTAATTATATCAATATTATCAAGATTAATATTCTATTCCCGCGATTTCTTGCTCATTTTAATCAATTCCTTTGAACATAACACTGCATTATATTTTATCTGCCTGAAATATATTATAATTAACGGTATTGATATGATTTCCCATTCAAATCCACTCCTCAAATCTATCACAATTCATCTGTGATATTATTATCATTCTCTGTATCTATATTCGTTCAGAACTACATTCCGGAACTGGTGCGAGAAGACATACCGCAGGCTCTCAGAGGACAGAGGAACGTGATATTTGGAAACGTGGAAAAGATATACGAATTTCACAGCCAGCATTTTCTCCGCGAATTGGAACAGTGCGAACAATGCCCCATGTTCGTTGGGCAGTGCTTCGTCCGACACGTAAGTGCACTAAAACCCGATTTCTCTTTAATCACTTTATCATGTAACGTGCAACCAGAGTTTCCCCGTTTGCCTTATCTCATAAGTGAATGACGAAACTGCAATGAATTCCATCCTCGTTACAGGAGAAGAAATTCTACCTCTACGCTCTTTACAACAAGAACAAACCCAACTCCGACTCCCTCATGGCCGAATACGGAACAGCCTTCTTCAAGGCGAAGCAATTAGAGCTGGGCGACAAGATGGATCTGGCAAGCTACTTGCTTAAGCCCGTACAACGCATGGGAAAGTACGCCCTGCTCCTGCAGCAGCTCGTCAAAGCAGGGACTGACCTATCGGACCACATCGGCAACAAGGACGAGAAGGAAGACAAGGAGGACAAGGAAGATGAGCCGAAACCGTTGGTCGAGGGGGAATTCGACCTCAGGGCAGCCGAACAAATGGTTCGGTTCCAACTGAGACATGGAAACGATCTTCTAGCAATGGACTCTCTCAGAGATTGCGACGTTAGTGTTTTTGATAATAGTAGATCACGATTTGAGCTGTGAGATTATATCGCAGGTTTTAATCTCCTCGATTTTATCCAATTTTAGGTGAACGTCAAAGAGCAGGGTAGATTATTGAGGCAGAACGAGTTTCTCGTCTGGCAGGGAAAAGGGAAGAAATGTTTGCGCCAAGTATTTCTGTTCGAGGACCTGATACTGTTCAGCAAGGCGAGAAGATTCCCGGACAGAAAGGTACAGGATAAATTTCTCCCCACGGTATTTAATTCACAGAATAAAAAAAAAAGGCATGAAATATCGAAATGCAGGATCTCATCGATCACTGATTGAATTTGTTATTTTTTTCAGAACCTCGATATCTACATTTACAAAAATAGCATCAAAACGACTGACATAGGTCTGACCGCGGTGATAGCCGACTCTCCGACTAAATTTGAAATCTGGTTCCGTAAAAGAAAACCTGGGGATACTTATACCCTCCAATGCGCTAACGAAGACATAAAAAAGGCCTGGACCGAAGAGCTCAGCAATCTTCTGTGGAAACAGGCGCTCCGAAACAGAGGTATTCGATCATTCGTTCAGAATTATTTCCCATCTGAACATAAAATTTATCGAATTACATGAAATTTTCAGAAGTGCGCCTGGCGGAGATGTCGAGTATGGGAATTGGGAATAAGCCGTGTCTTGACATCAGGCCAAGTGCAGACCAGATAAACGATAGATCGATCAGCGTGGCTCAACTTTCTAAAAGTATGTGTATATTCTGTTTTTATTTCGATAAAAATCCTCATCTTCGTTATATCTAAACCATAATTTCCTCCTCCAAGCAGCTCCGAGGTTTAGAAATTCGATAGCAGTATCGGTCTCCGAGGATTCTGGTCGCTGCAGTCGAAGACCACACAGCGTAATCTCTGTCAGTTCGTCTTCGAGTAGCGGCGGAAGTAGCGGACCAGCAGCCACGCTGCATCTTGGACTCGATACGAGCCCACGGCCGCACCATCGAAGCACGACTTTGAACAGCCAATGCAGCGTCGGTCAGTATTTCAACGAACTTAAGTGCGACGATCTCGCAGATCGTTGAACCTAATGAATCATTTACATTGCAGAGAGCGGAATAATTGCTGATATTTCGATCGTTTCTGACGACGGCGGGGACGGGGCTGAGAGAAATCACTGGAACTCTTCTATAGAAAGTCCCACTTCTCACATACCGGCTACGTCGACCCCTCTTCAGTCTCCGACTAACGTGAATTCGGCTCAGATCCCGATCCAGCCTTCCGCTTCTGAGACTAATCTTACGAGCCCATACGATCAAGATATGTCTATTAATCTTTGAGGATTATGTAATTGGTATCTACACGTAGCCCAGTGACAATTTGTGATTGCGCTAGGAGCGGATTAGGAATTATTATTACGGTTTATTGATTCACTTGATGTGTATGAAAGAAAAAATACCTACCTTTAGAATTTTTTTTATCAAGATTGCAAAATTTTTTACGAAAAAAGTAATGTTCTGATATAATTATACAGTGTATTTTGATTACAATCAGTGAATCAATGGGCCTTTTACTAATCGGTCCAATTAATATTGCGTGATGTATCGCTTACATCGAACTAACATAATCGCGTTGTTATTTAGCGTGAAAAGCTGTAACAGTAGAATAACTATGAATGGAGTATCGTAGGTGAAATTAATAACATTTTTATCAACGATATCACGATTTTGGACTGATATAATAATTTCCGAGATAATTTACACAGGATATTTTTTATCATAAAATTCTTGGTAAACAATGTCTGAATAAAAAAAATCTCATCTGAATGTTGATCCTCTTGATATATAATCAATTAATTGTTTGTCTGGACCAAAGAAATGCAAAACAGTTTTATACGACGAGAAAAACCTTCAAGACACCTTAATAAAATTATAAATAGATTGACAAAAATTGTTTAGTTATTAATAGTAAGCGATTTTGGCTCCGGAGGATCAACTATGCGCACATGAAACATAAATACCCAACTGTACCACTTTGTATTATATTGTAATATTGAAAATCTCTACACCACCTAGCCATAATTAATGAAAAAAAAAAATAATAACAACAACAATAGTCTATATTATTTCCAGAATATATTATGAAGAAAAAATTATTAAAAAATAGATAGAATATATTGTATTCTTATTATTTCATTTATTAATCGTATATGTACAACCTTTCTAATTACCTTTAGGTCGTACGATAATTATACGAATAGGTATGATACGAATATATTTTATTATTTACCACTAACTCGCTGGCCTGTACACAGAAGCCAAATTCATTATTTTATAATTATAACATTAAAACATTTTATTTTACGATCATAATTTAAGTTCAAGCTTACGTGTGGGATTTAGGTAGTCTTAGAGCGGCTTGGTCAAAAATTAAACAATTTATAAGCTCATCTTAAGACACTACACGATATTTAAAAAAAAAGTCCTTTTAATTATTATTTGTTACTAAACAGGACGCAATTAGTTCGGACAAACATTCATTCAAATCTAAATCATCAGATCAACCACTTGCCATTTCTCGTTTTAATTTCTTTTAATAATATTGTATTTTATTTATAGTCAATGAATATTTTTGTACGGGAGAAATGAGATGATTATTACTACTACGGAATTGATATATTTTTATACCACAGAGAAAAAAAAGAAGATAATTTTGTTTCTGTTTGTCTGGACTATAAGTGAGGATCTAAAATATAATGAATACTTTTTATTTGGCGGATTTTTAAATCAACAAGGATTTTGAAAAAAGGCTCTCGATGTAGCCACATGTTTTCTTTTTTTTTTATCCAAAGGTCTGCCAAGGTATTGCGATACTATATCTTATGGAAAGTGACCGCGTCTGATAAAAGTATATTTTCATTATTTTATATCAAACTATGAAAATAGTAGTAAAGAAGTAGATACAAATTGGAGTATAAACTTAGAGCATTGTAATTTGTAATAAATAAATAAATGTTTAATTAAGGATTCTTAATTGTTACAAAAAAAAAAAGAAATCGAAATCAAAATGATCTAATATCTGCAGCTTTGTTATTCCAGTTTGACTATCGTTATTAAAATTAGTTTAAATTTCAAATATGTGTGCAGTTTGGCGATAGCGGAGGCAAGCAGACTCGCATAATGATTATTGAAAAATTATGAACCGAACTAATTGTTAAGAAAAAAACGTCCATAAACGTAATACATAATATATTATATTTTCTGACAATTTTTTCTCATCGTCGTGTTTACGGTGTGTAATTAATTATTTCAAACAAGTTGATGCACACATTATCTTGCAAAATGTTATACCAATAGTCATTTAATTAACACAATTTCTACGTTTTAGGTATTTATTTTCATTCAGAATTATTATTTTTTTTTCTCCTTTTTTTTTATAGGCATATAGTTTTTTCAGTATACCTTTACCTTCTAAGGAAACTTATCTTAGTAATTAAATATTAATCAATTGTATATACAATTATATTAGTATATCAAAAATATGATTTATCTCAGTATTGTACTGTGTCTAACACCAATGTATTTTATTACTTGATATTAAATATATTATATTGGGTGCCTTTTGTAGCGAATTTGAACATCTATTTACTATAATAATGATTCTGTCCCCAGGATTGTTCCAGAAAATTGAATACTACAAATATTGAAATAAATACTGAGAAATTCAACATCTTGAATATACTTTCAGACATTGATAAATTTCTGATACTCGTCAATACATGCATCAGTTCTGCAATAGTCAAATTTTAAGTCTATTTACAATTCATTAAGACAAAGTTTGTAGCATTTTAACAATTGCTTTTGCTGTCTCCGCTACGTTAACGCTACAACCTTCGATCTCCTCACAATCTTCGTCAGTGAAAATAAAAATTAAAAATTCGTACATAGTTAAAAAGTTATGAGATTTAGTCAGTTATCCATCGTCAATTTTAATTCAATCGCTATCGCTATCGTCAGAGTCTGAAGAGCTGTGTTTGCTGCGTTTCTTGTGCTTCGATTTTTTGCTTTTCTTCTTGTGTTTCTTTTTCTTCTTTTCCGAGCTCTGGGCTTCGGAGTCTGAGCTTCCGGAGTCTGACCTGGACCTGGATCGCTCCCGCTTTGCTGCTTTCTTCTTGTGCTTCTTTTCCTTCTTCAGTTTCTTCTTCGCCTTCTTCTGTTTCTTCTTCAGCTCCTTTTCTCTCAGCTCCGTCAACGGCGTTACGTAATTCTCGTCGCTGTCCGAGCTCGTGCTACTCACGTCCAATACTATCTCCTTGTTTGGATCGACCTTTATGAAGTTCCTACATTGGAACGTCAGGTGACCCGCGTAGCCGCATTTCTTGCATGCCGGTCTGACCTGCTCCTTGTTTTGCGGTATCAGTCTCGCCAGGAATTCAGGATCCATGGTCTAAAAAGATTATAAAATGATTCAGAAATTCATCAAAAATCGAGGCTCAAGCTGTTCAAATTTGCCGCAAACAAAGTGGGGATAGGGAAAATATAAACATAACCTCAAAATGAAATTTGTTCGTAGGTTTTTAAGCGGTATTTTCTTTAAAATAGATATATTTGATTGAATACCTGGGAGTAATGGCGAAGTAGTCTTGGCTCGAACTAGACGGACGGTGGAATTAACGTTCGAGATAACAATTGCTCGATGAATTAATGTATATCCCGAAATATGCTTCGGGCATGTTTAGAAATGCCTATTAGACAATGGTCGCTATGTGAATTCACGATGCGCCTTCGGTATATGCGGTTGTATCCTGTAAACTCCCGGTAGGTGGATTAAAGTCGCGCGCCGCCATATTGATCTGAGCGGATCAAACGAGGGAGGGAATATTTGAAATAGCCTTAAGATTGGAGTTAAGAATATTGTTTCATAGATATAAGACGCATGGTCACCCAAGATAGAAATAAGTCAGAGTAAAGGCAGGAGTAAAGGCAGTTCATGCCTCTGCACGTAGACAGGGTAGCCCACTATCCAGTTAGTATAGAGATCAGTGGTTCGCTCGCTCCGAGGCACTCGGCGCTACGCGCCTCACTTTACCTACAGCCACTGGAGGTTACATTCTATATGGGGTATTCCACGCGAAGCGGGACAGGTTTCGGCCAAGGGTCGGCGAATTTGACGTCCGTCCAGAATCTCGTTCCTTACTACCTTGCAACGAGTTTTCCGGCGTTTCAGACCCTGATTGATTTTTGATTGTCCGCGAGGCGCGATTAAAGAAATTTTCTTAGGGTTTAATCGATTTACTTGAAAATTTTACTCAACATAGTTAAAGGCACAAAATTATGATAAAATTTTCAGTCACCCCTTTTTTTTTCTTCGTCGGCAATAAATTATTGAAATTTTTTTTTACGAACAATAAAATTTTTCGTTACCGGGACTTTATTGAAATGAGATACCAAATACTAATACTAAACAGTTCAGAAACAGCCCCGATGACATAGAAAAATTTTATTGTTTCCAAAAATATTTTCAATAATTTATTGCCGGCTAACGTAAAAAAAGGGGTGGCTGAAAATTTTACCATATTTTGTGATACCTTTAACTATGTTCAGTAAAATTTTCAAGTGAATCGATAGTAGACCCTAAGACAATTCCTTCAATCGCTACTCAAGGACAATCAAAAACCAATCAAGGTCTCAAACTCCGGAAAACTTGTTGCAAGGTAGTAAGGAACGAGATTCTGGACGGAGGTCAAATTCGCCGACCCTCGGCCGAAACCTGTCCCGCTTCGCGTGGAATACCCCATATGTATATCAGTGGGCCGGCGCTCCACGCCTCCTTGGTTACCGGGTCGTGAAATCAACAACTGACCATAGTTGCGTGACGAACGAACATACAATAGTACATTTCGATACAAGGGCGAAATGTGAGGCGTTGTTAGGCCAAGTGCGAGTTTCCAGCACGAACCGTAGTCGAGGCAGAGGCGCTTGCCTGGTGAAAGAAAAAAATCGAGTTTCACGTACTTTCGTTCGAAAACGCGATTTCCGCACCCGACGTGTAAATTCGTTGATGAACGAAAAAAA
>JAFFZH010013892.1:9617-27234 GCA_018420115.1 Euura saliciscinereae | reverse complement strand
AATTCAGTTTTTTCATCATATCTCGACAACCATTGATACCATCGTCACAAAGGTTATGACAAGAAATGAAGTTTATCAAATTCTCTACAACAAAGATTCAACACATTTTCGTCATATTTTCGATAGTTTTGCTCTAATACAGGGATAAAAGTTTCGCGTCCCAGAGGTTGCCTCGTGAGAATTATGTACGTATTCACTGGTGTATTAGACAAAAACTATTAAAGATATGAAAAAAATGTATTGAACCTTTGTTGTAGATAATATAATAAACTTCATTTTTTATAATAACCTTCGTGACGATAGGATCAATGGTTGTAGAGATATGATTAAAAAACTGAACTCGAGTACCTTTCACTTGATTCAGCCGGCCAGTTAGAGATCAGGATGAAGGTCTCCACCAATTTATAGATCTTTACTAATCAATTTTTCTTTTTACTCTAATATATTTTTACCTAATTATACTATAGTATGCACAATCTATATCATAATATATGCGATGATTGACGTTATAGAATTTATAATCATTTTCAGCAGGACTGTCGATATTCGATGATACCTGAATATCACATCGATCGAGTTTCTATTAGTAGATTTTCATAAGACTGGATTCAAGACGTATTCTCTAGCGTCTAGACGGACCTAATTGATCCATCAATTGCGAGAACTTTAATATCTTTAATATATCAGAAGGTATATAGTATGTACTTACTATCAAGATGTATGACATAGACGAATGACGTCGTAGAAAAATAGAAGAAAAAAACTATGATTTTGTAAATTTCTAAAAAAAAACATATTAGAAAAATTCGAAATCAATATAAATTTTTTATAAGTATTATATTTTTATTTTTATAAGTTTGATGCCTCTTCCGATCATTTTGTACACATAGGTATACTATTTTATTTCACTCCATTAACAATTCGTCACTATTCTGTTTCTGATACAAATAATTATAAATCACTCGATTACATGATGTAATAATTTATTCTTGACATTTGTCAGGCTAATCTTCTTCCACATATATTATGCAGAGATATTTACATCAGACCTTCAATTTATAATTGTACCATGAAATTATGTTTATCATATATTGTTACATGTCTCATGTAGCGGAATTATTCCTTTTATTATATCGCAAGCCTTCAGCTGATCAAAGTGTGACGATAGGCTCAATTGAAAATATATGTAAAAATGATATCAAGTCTATATGATGTGTAATGTATGGGTGATTCTCCCGAAATACTCGTTTTTGCAGTAAATGGAGTTTATTTCCAATAATCCCACACATTTGTTTGATTTTATTATCAGAATATATCGAATCATGATATATTTTGAGATAAGGCTACATGACAGATTGAAAAGTACTTTTTAACACTTAGAGTTGAAACGAGATCTAGAGGTCAAAAAGTGGGATCGTTTGACTTCAAACTGAAGGTTATCCAGAAGTTTTGAATTCAAAATTGATTTTATTTTTTTTTTCATTTTCGACCCAGACGAATGAGTCTTTCGGGAGAATCACCCATACATGATAATGCTGTTTGGAAAAGAACGTCTTCTCATTCTTTCTGTTCCGCTCATTTTTTGTTTTCCACATCGCTGAATAATAACGGTAGTGAACATACATATACCATAGTTGATACATCTGTTCAAACAACAATTGGAAGAATATTAGACAGTATGATTGCTTGATACTATCTGAAATTTTTTAATCACCACCAAATAATCCAGGTTGATTCAATAAATTCGCCATACTCCAAAAATCATTTATATCTGATGCAAAAATTTCATTACAGATCGAAAAATTGACTTTTTCAAAAATCACTTGTCGTAAGGTTTCAGACACACGGATGATTCGATTATGTCTCTCGACGTCTCATTTTCTTCGGAAAGCAATCCTTCATCGTATGAACGAGGGAAATTGAAGAAGAAAATTTTTGGACCAAGTTATCAGCAAAAGAGTGACTAGATTGTGGCTAGAATTTGTTGAATCACGCCTCTAGTGATCCCCTTAAGGCTGTTTTCAAGCCAGAACGTCGATTGTTCCAATGAAGCTGAAAAATTGTAGTACAAGTGAATACTAAGGCGACGATATTGGTACACAGAAGAAAAATGCACATACTCATATTATACGTACACATGTATTTGCAACATCGTATATAACGAACATACGTGGATACTATATACGTACAATACCTAAGGTGTATACATTGATAGCAAAATAAATGATTCGCTTATTATACAAAAACTTCACATTTATATTAGTTATCTTATTCTCGTGTCCTTTGAATATTCGGTTCAATCGAGCCTCGCGAAATTCTGCTGTTGTTCCCTCCCACCACAACTCTACATCCGTTCTGCGCCTGCGCCGCTTTAGGCCACGCCTGTTCGTCGAGTGGGGGTATCAGGCATAGAACAGTTACGAAGCGGGGCTCGACTGTATTTACATGTGATATCTAAATTCTAACACAGCTTATCGATTAATAATTGTATGACATTCAATATCCGATACACGTGATAACGTTACGTATACAATCCTCGAATACAGTTGGAGGTACTTTTTTCAATTCTTTGTTATTTGTGGTTTGTTTTTGATTTCTGATCGCTCGCGCATCTGAGGTTGTTGAATCTCGATTTTTTTTTGCATCAAGTCTTCTGACATAAGGTATTGTATTTTTCACTTTCATGCTATCAGGTAAGTGGATGGATTATATTTCTCAAAGGCATCTGATACGAATAACTACATAAATGACCAAGTATCATTTCGGGGCTCAACCTCCATCTAACGATCTAACGTGAGTCGATACGATATAAAGGGTCTTTTTCTCAATATAATTACTCACTGCAACTCATTTTGACAATTGTATCAAGCCCGAGTTTCAGTTAACAAAAATGTAGTCACGAAATCTGAACAGAATAGAAGATACCTTATTATTTGTAAGATACCTTATTATTTGTATGTACAATACAATTAGACCTTTCGCATATTTTCCTGCAGAGAAAATTGATCAGCGATCCTAATATCAGACTACAATACTATTTTAGATATTATATTTTACACAGATTTATATGAATTCAACTGAAAATCTTCTCTTCCTTTTCTGTTCTTCCTCAACAGTGTACATTACAGTATTAGACAGAGGTCTCAGCCGATGTTGTCCCGTTAGCCTTTATAGGAGATTCCTTTGATCTTATCAAATCAACCTAAAATTATTATTCCAAAATTTTTTTACCAGCACAAACTAGTAGGTAATTTTTTTTTTTTTTTTTTTACAATAGTTTTCTTCATAGAAAGAATATTATGTGTTATATAGATACGATAGTATAGGTACTAAATACATATACATGTGTATACATACGTCATTAATCGGGTAAAAATTGTCTTGTGTTTCTGCTTGTACGGTGGAAATATAATACAGTGGGTTAAACATATGTTTAATAAACGAATTATGTATTGAATATTTGTATATTAAAAAATAATGTTGTTCGGAATTTATACAATAGGGAAGTTCCACGAATTTTTTCAATTTTTTTTATTCTCTTATCCGATAATTTGATGATTAGGATTGATCAAAAACACATCACACTTAATTGTTTATAGTTAGTTTTGACGTAATCAAGTTTTTTTCAATACAGCGTTTGAATTTCCCGGTCGCGCGTGACGTCACACGCAGAGTTCTACCGTCTGGCGGCGCTGCCGTCAACCAATAACATGGCGGTTGAGGTACTGCGTGACGTCATACGTGGGGATCGAAAATTGATAATTTTCAATTGCTGTTCACAGTCATCTGAAGTTGATTCTATAATTCTAATAGTTTTTAAAAATTGTATTTGTTGACGTTCAATCTGAGGAAGCTTCCCTATTGTCAAAAGAACCGGAGCTAATTTTTGAAAGTATTGATTGAATACATGCATGTAAAATACACAGATTTGGAGTTTTATTGGGTGTGAAACGGTGTGATTAGACGCATGCAATAGTGCCTTTCGCGCATTGGGATCCTGTTCCTAATTCCCGCCGATAATCCGGACGGCAAACGGTTCCGAGTCGCCATTAGCGTCACTTCGAATTTTGAACGTACGATTAAACGCATCACAGGATGAATTTAAGCTCCAAATACCGATAATCGTGTAAATTGGTACGGCAGGAATGATATTATCATTTTAAAAACTGCCAAAAGTCAATATGCACCGTTTATAACCTGAAATTCTGGATCCCCTTGACGCTACTACACAAAATTGATCCAAGAGTTCTCGGGAATAATTATTAATCCCTAGAACTCATCAATCCTGAATTGTTATTTCTTGTTAGTTCACCTTAATTGAAATACCGCAATCGTCCTCCTCCTCTTCGGTCATTGTTGTTAGTCTCGTTGTCTCGTCTGGCATAACAATCGATGCCGAATCCTTGCTTCTGTGTTTTTTCTGTTTCCCAACGCTATAATTATATAGTCATGAAAATAAGTTGCATGATTCAACAAGTTTTGTCAAAACTTACTTTGCTTTTGGTTGCTTCGCTGGTGCTTTTTGACCAGTTCCACCTCCAGATCCATCCCCGGTTTTTCCCTCGTTAACCTGCTGCCATATCCCAGTCTTGTTCACCTCTTCGCTTATGTTTATACTGGCTAGTGGAATCTTCATTATATTACCATTCGCCAATGGTATCTGAAGGTTTCCTGATGGTCCGAAACCGATCGGTTTATCATCTTCCTAATTAAAAAGTAATTTCATCCGACTTCAAGGTCCGCCCCACTAAAAATCTCAATGTGATAAATCATGTATCGTTATGAATGAAACCATCGTATCATTCATCGTACGATTAAACCTTGTGATTTTGAACAAATATATACAAAAAATTACATGATTAATCATGTAGTTTATAATGTAATTGATTTTATATTATATCCTATGAGTCATGCCAACATGAATTGTTATGTGATTTTTTTACATGTAACGTTACATGATTTATCACATCAACATTTTCAGTGGGGCGTTAGTAATATAACGATTTTTTTGTTTTTACGAATCGACAAATAGATTTTTCTTATCCTATTCAAATCATTGCTATCTTGTGCAGATGATCGATAAAACAATTATGAATAATGATTGAGAAAAATAATTATATGATTTCAAATAATAATTATGTATATTTACATTTAATTTTTATACATATCATATATTCTGCAGATACATACACAATATGCTTATAACGGGATCAGAGTATATTATATGTATATGATATTGTTATTTGAACAGATGATAAAATAAAATCGTATATACTATAAGCTTTACGAAGAATGAAGAAAAATTGAAGGTTTGAACAAATAAAGGGGGTAGGAGGAGAAAAATAATAATAATAATAATAATGCTAATTGAAAAGTCTAAACATTTATACACACTAATTAACATTATTGTTTCGTATAATTATATAATTGTATCATGCAATTTACAATGTGTATAGTATAAATATTCAAGTATATATGTATGTATAGATGTAAGGGTATGTTAATAATAATTTTATAAAATGTTGTTCTTTTTTTTTCATCGAACCACAATTTTCCACAATTTGTTTCCTAATCGTGATAAAGAGAGAGAAAGAAAAAAAAAGTTCCGTTAATTTATATGAGCAAATGTATATACTATAGGATAGTATATGTGTACTTATTACTTACCTTAAATAGAATAATTGTATTTGCGTGTTTGTAAATTGTACATGAATACACATAAGTATTTTTGTAATTAAAATAAGAAACAAAATTTATCAACGTTCAATGTATAAACTATTAATAGTTAATATAGTATATGTAATGAAATTTTTCCACTAGTTTCTCATGTTTTCTCCATATAAATGAACAGAAAAACAACGAAACAAAAATATATAACTACTAATGAATATATGTTCGATAGGAGATTGGCACAAACAAAAGGGGACAAAAGTATGGAAAAAAAACTTTTCTAGATATATGATATACATATAGTTTTAATAAAATAATAATAACTACAGTGGGAGATGATACTGAATTTCAATAATAATAATAATAATATATAATTCATGTGATAAGGACTAATAATAAAAATTGCACGACGTGAAAAATGGGGAAGAAAAATTCTAAATAGAAAAAAAAAAGAAGAAAATATGATCTATTTTGTGAAAATAATCATGAATAATCATTTTTAGTAATTGTAACGGTAACCACGGGTGTCACGAGGGGAATATCACCACCCCCCCCGGGTCCCGTGATTTCCGAACGTTAGCTACGGCAAGTTATTGCCCTGAGAATTCGTGTTCCAGTGCTAACCTCGCCGTCTTCGAGTTGCCTCAAGTCGTCCGCGTGTTTCTTGCTAGTTTCAGGCATCACGTCATCGAGAATCTTCAACTCGCGTCTTGTGAAGAAGAAGTCCAATGATTTTCGGATAGCGATCATCACCACCAACTTCAAATACGAAAAGTAGAAAATGATTCGAGTAACTTACCATCGGAGTACAGAAAAAACGCCCTGATCATATGCAACTTGTTTTACAACCGGGCTTCCGTACGACGGGTTGCATACAGTCGGGCGTTTTCTCGATAAATATCGGAGGTGTAAAGTCCAATATTCACAGTCTGTCTGAGAGAACGGAATGAAAAATAAAAACATAGAAAAAGAATGACATAGGTCCTACCATCAGAGGAAATAGTATAGATGTTGAGCTGAAGGATTTAATCACCCAAAGACAGGTCAGACAGGCCAACTGAATAATTGTGAAAATGTGGACACGCTTTAGAGGCACCTGAAATATAACAAACTCACGGTGAAAATTATGCACGAAGAATGCACAGAGAAGAAAAAAAAACAATTAAATTTACACGAAAACATGATTATTCTGGTATCTACCTGTCTGAGAAACATGTAGTCAGGTTGGTACTTGACGGGCATTAGCATGATCATAATCCTATCGAAGAACTGCAGGCCTTTGAGTGAGGCGACCCCCATGTAAAGAAATACGCCGAATAATACCGGCATGGGAATATGTCGAAGCATGGAAGTGAGGAGAACCGAGCATCCGATCATCAGGAATATCAGGATGTGGGTGACTCTCTGCTCTCTTACACCAAGAAATTGTGGTTTCTCCCCTGGTGCGGCACACTCTGATTCCAATTTTAAGGAATTCACGTGGTTTATCGAGAGCACTGTCGCTGCTACGAACCACGGAAGTCCCATAACTGAACATATCTCGATCAGCACTGCGAGGACGAACAGATCCAAATGGTAGCCACATCCCTTCTGCACGGTTGGAAGAGAGGAAGACATAATTCGTCAGGATCGGAATCTTACATTCTATTGTCAGGCATACCTTCAGCTTGTTCTCTTTCCTGTTTACGATAACCGCGGTTATTTGTTGGTCCATGAATATCAATATCGTTCCCAGAAGGGCGGGAAGAGCAGCGACTATCGAACTCCACCATGGATTTTCTTGGAAGGGCCAAATCACCCATCCACGACCGTCCAAAGTGGGTTTAAACTCTTGAGGCACTTCTAATTTCGGGGTTCCGATGCCAACGAAATGATCCAGCAGCGACATTGAGAATATTGCTATGATTACTGCAAAGTCGCTGACTATTTGTCTCACCTGTTGACAACACATTCAAGCGTCAATGCCGAAAGTTTACTGCTTTACTGGTCTGGTCCTACCTTGGAAGGAAAGAATAGGGCATTTTTGAAGTCCTTCAGCTCTACAGAAAGCAGGAACGTCCCCATGAACAGGATTATCGACATTAGAAACACGTCGGGAATGTAATGCGGTGTATCACACCCGTGACCTTCGAGTGTTCCGTTAAAATTCTGCGGAATAAAACACGGCCATGAATATGAGATTCAACTTGTTTCATTGGATGGCTCGCGAACTCACGTGGCAATCGTTCTTGTTCAAGTTTGTCCAGTTTATGGTATGATAACTGCCTGGTAGCATGGTCGAGTTTGGTGGGTTGCACCAGCAGTCGTAGTTCAGTATTTCGTTCCCATGTGTGTTTATCGGGAATTTGTCTCCAATCGATAAAACGTTCTCTATTGCCTGGAAATGTTAATGATAAATTTCCCATGGAACACAACGCCTACGATGTGATAGGGTCCATGAAAACATAACAATCATTCACCTTGAATATGAAAATGAATGCGATCAAGGTAGCAAAATTCTCTTCTGTAAACCGAGTGATGTAACAGACAAAGGCACTGGCATCGATAGCGACTAAAATTATTAAAATCCCGGCCATCCACGTGCCGATCCAAAATCGAAATGACATGTAGTTCCACGTCGCGGATCTGTCAATAGCATTTGAAAATTAACTCAGACTCCGAGTCCAAATATAGCAGAAGCACTTACTTGCAAAATTCATAAACTATGGTTTCAAAGACCAAAACTGGTCCAGTAGATCCGAGAATGGTCAACGGCTGTCCCGAAAAGAATCCGTAAACTACTCCACAGACAAATCCTGAGACCAACGACTCCATAGCGGCCATATTTTTACCTGTGGCTTCGCTCAGGAGGCCACCAAAAGTTATTATAGGCGATAGACAAGCGAAGTATAAAAATATAAAGGATGCAATACACTGGAGTGCCAAGGCGTCCTTGAAATCCGACCAGTACCATGGTGCCTTTCTTTTAATGTCGTTCATCAGACCCCCGAACAATCTTCCAGTCCTCGAAAGACCCGATGCTTCTCTCTGCTTCAACTCGTCAGCCTCTTCGTCGAATTCTTCCTTAGGCTTTTCCTCCTTTGGCCTTTTTCTCGTATCCTGGGAAGGAATCGCAGCAGGAGGTTCGATCCTGATGGCAGGATCCCATTCGCCAGGTGGCAGAACGGTAACAGCGTCCAAAAACTCGTCGACCCCTGATAAAAGATGGTTTCGGTTTTTCGCCTTGTAAGCAACGTCGTGGAATACCTCGTCCGACATCAGGGTCGCCATTGCCCTTCCTATTTCGTGAAAATCGGAGCTGCTACCCTACAACACGTTGAGAAACTCCAAGTTTCAGCATTCCAGAAAACTCGTGGGCATGGTACTGACCGTCGGTCCGAGAAGTACGAAAATGAATCTTGTTGGCACCGGTACTTCCGTAAGATCTCCCATTATACCTGCTTGACTGAGTCGTATGAAAGCTGACAATGTTTTGTCCAGGAAGTCCACCTCTCCGACAAGAATGTTACTGGCTTCTGCTCCGGGTGGTATTTTCCTCATGAAGTGTGTGTTTCCCTAGAATTTTATTCCCACGTCTTTATTGTTACCAGAAACATTTCTGGTCGTTCAATGGCGAACGTACCCTGTGATTAATGTCTCCATTATCTAAACCGGACGAACTGTGGTTCCTGCTTATTGAAATGCTGCTCGGACTTCGGTCCATCCCATTACCTCCTGGTTCTTGGCCTGCAACAATCTTAGCTTACAGCGCTTTGATCATGATTGCTAATGCTCTAACTGAAGCAGACCATGTCCTTCGATCACCGTATTCTTTGTCTGTGTCCGATTTTCAAAACGAAATAAAAATCGCACTTCTTTTCTTTACATGTTTCTGAAAACATGTTCCATCAAGACATTGAGAACGTTCAGTATCAAGCCGACTAGTTGAGTCATAAATACAGTCATTACAGAATCAAGTGACACGGTTTACTTAATCTAGAGTACAACGTAATACAGAAAAAAATACCATCTAAAAATTACTGTGTGCAAGTGGGAATATCATTCGGCAGAAAGCGATTTAGCAGGATACATGGAATTAGCAGATGTACAGGCTGTTTTCTCTCCTTTTTTTCTACTATGAACACACAGTAATCAATCATGTATACAGTTATGGAGTGGATAGATTATGAACAGAGAGGAGATTCAATAGTTTTTCATGTTAGCAATGAAACAAAGAACATGCATTACGTCACGCTGGAATCTTACAGAATAGCAGACATACATGCAACGAAGTCGAAAAATACAAATTATGAATCATTGGTCTAGTGACAGCAATTCTTCAAACGCTTGTGTTTCAGTGTAACAAAGTGAAATGTTCATATTCTCCTGGATTATTGTTTATCATGCAAATAGGATTTGAAATTGCATATTTAGAATTGAATAGCAGCCAGGCGATATATGGAAAAGTATTATACAACAATTTCATCTTGAGAATGACGGATCGACTCTCTAAGTCGGGTAAAGATAGAGTTGGAACATATTTTTGGATGTTGGTTCTTGTTCAGTGTTTATCAAGATGAAATTGTTACAGAAAAGTTGAACGTCTCTTATACTGATTTATGAATGTTTTTGCACACATTGCCAGCTATTATATCCTAAACTATAAAATCTTTTGGGTCCCCAAACTAAAAAAAGGCATTTTTTTGTTACCAAAGCTGCCTGTAGCTGGGATACCGAGAAAACGACCTCCCACATTAATCGTTAGTGCACCACCGCTTCCATGACCCGTTGCACCAGCTATGACTGGTGCAGAATTTGATTCTTCCACTACAAAGAACACCATCACCAATAACTTTATATTGACATTTGTTTTTTTATTTTTTGCTTCTCTCTCAAAATATTAAAGCGATATTTCATTGTAGATTGAATCTATTGAAATGATCTTCTTGTACAACCACATCTTATTTAGTCACTGATTTATTTCTGCAATTAGTTCTGATCAGAATCTTAAGTTCAATTACTATTATGTATAGCGGAATAGTCTTACTAATTATTACCCCATTTTTTTGTTGTTGTATAAATACTGTACAAATGAATTTATGATATTAATGACACAATTAAATATCGAAGAGCAAGCATTATGCAATATACATATATAATTTCTGAGAAGAGAAATTCCAAAAGCAAAATTTTGATGTCCTGAGTAAAAATGGTTTATATATGTATAGTATATACGATAATTTTATATGTTTTCATATTTTCCACCCTTATAAGGGCTATCAGCTTATATTGAGTATGTTTGTGTTTCATGTACATGATCATATAAGCACCATTTTTACTCTGGTTCAGATTTCCTTTAAAAAATGTATAATTTATTTACGAAACAATTTTGTTTATCCTGTTGTTAATAGGAATGAAAACTTCTGTGACGAAAATCAATTCCATAGATATCAAATATGTGCATGTATCAGGATATATGTGTAGATAGTTAGATGATAAGTAGATATACATATACATAACTACATAGTGGATCTGTGTTAATCGATTAATTGAGATGAAGAACTCGAAAGATCAAATTTAATCGAATTTGAAAAGAGAATTTCAGAATGAATTTCAGAAGACATTCAGACGTTGCGGCTGACCTTTCAGTTGAAAAGTGGCGAACCAAGTCGTAAAACCCACAACACGATCAGGGACGTTGTTGAATTCATTGTCAGCTGTAGCTGATAAAAAGCAGAGCAAAAAAATTTGTTTAAAATTTGTTGCGTTAAAAAAAAATTCACACGTTGTTGATAAATGTCATAATCCCGCGAATTGTCACATACTATCATAACCCTGAAGAACAATGAATCTGATTTATTCACTGTTACGTGACTGACTAACTATTTCAGTTTCCTTGAATCGTGAAACTGCATATGATTTGAATAGAATTGCATTTATTTCCAGCTTGGTGGGCGTCGAACATTCCGAATACGAGGATGAACTAGAATCTGGACAATTATTCTGGTCCAGTATGGAGACACTGATAGAAATTCTGAAGGATTAACACTGATTGCATACAGAATAACGTTGAAGCAATATTGGAAAACAATTACAGTCGACGTTGATCGAATGACCAGCATGCTGCAAGGTTTGAATTGATCAAGAATGAGGAATCAACATCAATCAGAGGTCAATGGGTTGACACAAGTGATGAAAACGATTGGAATCGACGTTGCAACGGTGAAGATACCTGAATTATTTCGTAACGTTGAACCAGACCAAAGACTGATCGATTCTAACATGAACAACACATCCGTTCCTTTTCAACATGTTCAAAATATTCTTTGGAAATTATTTCACCGGAAAGCGTGATCGCAAGGTTCTACAATACAGTTGAACCTTAAATTATTCTAGCTCTTATCACATCAGTACAGTGAGCCGGTTAGTTACGCAGCAGGAAGTGGTTTATGAGGAATGATTAACGTCGTTAATAAGCTGTTTAAAAGCATCGACACTTGATTGGATCGGCGATCAGAGCAACTGGCCTATTCAAGGAATACCTGGGACCAGGAGGTAAGGCCCTTTCGAGTCCTTCGCCTCCTTGGCAAGGAGATTAGTGTTCGGATTTGGACAACTTCTGCTTCTCGATACAGTATCCTTAGGGGCGTAAGTGTCATCGGGTGGAGGTCGCTCCTGCAAATCTGAGGTCAACAACGAATGCAAACCACATGAACAGTCACAATCTGAAAACGCCATTTTTGTTTCAATGTCTGTTTACAACTTTACCAGATTTTCTGATTCGTCGCACGCCACATTGTGGACTTAAATCATAAGGAAATCATATGGTTATAAAACTGAAATCATAAAAACAATTAACTGAACAACAAACTTAAGGAAATAAAAATCCAAAATCATATCAAACTGAAAATTGACCAACTTTTGTTTTCAACTTTTATATTCCTGCATAATCGTCGTCGTCAATTTCTTTTCCTGCCCTTCGGTCTTCATTTTCGAGAAGAGTTATCTGTGTTTGTCATTGTTTTGGCTGAAATTGACTTGAAAATGAGGTAAAAATTCCCAAATACTTACTTTTTGAGGATGAATGATTTCTACCGATTTCAGCTAACGATCTGATTATCGGAAGCCTCGACATGTTGTTGTCCTTGCGACGTTCGTGCTGATGTCTGTGTCTGACCAAAAGAGCCTCTCTGACCTAAGTGCGACAAAGACAAGATTGAAAATACAATTTTATTTGAATTTTAATCGATTCCCACCTTCTCTCGTGATTCAGCTGGCAGTACATTCTTGTTTATCATATTGTCTAGAACCAGGTCGGCTATTTGTTCCAGCCCAGAAGCTTCCATATCCAGCATTACGGTACCATTTAACAATAGACTCCGGAGTTCGAATAGCGAATGTAGGGAGAGGGTCGCCACATGCGGTTTGCTCCACCTGTTTCCACCCTCTTCGACATCCTCTTCAAACTTGATCCACCTACACGATATTCAACAATTGTATTATTCAAACCATTAATGTCAATATCGACAAAATTAGGTACTTCGGGATGAGATAAAAATCGGAAAAAAATCAACCACAATCAAGACGATCGAAGTATTAACTTTGAATAATAATAATGCCCAGAAGTTATCAATAAATTGTTTAAACAAAACATTGTTTAACAAATTTTGTGGTGACGTTATTTTTTTCTCATCTCGAACAAATGCCCTAATTTTTCTGAACAAAAATGCATTTTTTAAGAATTTTGTCACTATTTTGAAATTTCCGCTTTCGAAAATTTCCGAATATCGAAAAATGGAAAAAATTCTGAATTTTGGATATGTTTTTGTGAAAACGATGTAGATTACAATTCCGAAGTTTCCGGAGCGTGGAACAAATAGTTTCGTAAATACAGCCTTTACAAATTTTCGAAAACGGAAATTTCAAAATAGTGACAAAATTCTTAAAAAATTCATTTGTGTTCAGAAAAATTAGGGCATTTATTTCAGATGAAAAAAAATAACGTTACCAGCGAATTTGTTGAACAATGTTTTGTTTAAAGAATTTATTGATAACTTTCGGGCATTATTATTATTCAAAATTAATACTCTTATCATCTTTATCATGGTTGATTTTTTTCCGATTTTTATCTTATCATAAAGTACTCAATTTGCCGACGAGAATTATTTTTGGTTGAGGTTCTACCGCCAATACATCCTTAAACTCTGAATCAACGTCGGGAGCCGCGGTGGCTCAGGGGCTACACGCGTCGGACTTCAAATCCGAAGTTCGCGTGTTCAAACCACGCTCGGTACATCAAGTTTTTTTCTGAGTGTTTCTATCATAATTCCAGCTGGTTCGACAACAAGCTCATAAAAATCGCATGATGAGTCGATCATGGCGATAATAATAATAATAATAATAAAATAAAAAAGGCTTTCAATCGACAAAAAGATCTTACCTAGCTGTTTCTTTCCACTCCATCTCGTCACCGTCTTTGACCAGTTCTTCCATTTCGGAGAACAATGGGTGTGACTCGTGCGCATCATCGCCGACCTCTTCGCCGAGTATGAATTGTACCCTTTGAGCTGGTGGAGTGACTGGAACAAAGATATGAGCTTGGAAATATTTCATCGATTTGGAGCAAAGAGGATAAGAGGAAACTCGAAGTTTTCAGAGCCGTGCTTTTAGCCGAACTATTCAATTGAGTAAAAAGAATTCAATCGTTATGATCTGTGCATAATTTCAGGGAAATAACAAAGAGAATAGTAGACATATTAAATTGACGTGCTTGTTGTAAATGTAACGAATTATGGATAAGGTGACGCTGAAATATAATTAAACTTCTCATAATAAGCCAAAGTGTGTCGTGATGAAGAATTCAAATGGTGTTTGAGTGAAAAAATGATTCTCGTCGGCAAATTGAGTACTTCGTGATAAGATAAAAATCGGAAAAAAATCAACCATGATAAGGATGATAAAAGTATTCATTTTGAATAATAATGATGCCAGAAAGTTATCTATAAATTGTTTATACAAAACATTGTTTGACAAATTCTCTGGTGACGTTATTTTTTTTTTCGTCTCAAATAAATGCCCTTATTTTTCTGAACGCAAATGCATTTTTTAAGAATTTTGTCCCTATTTTGAAATTTCCGTTTTCGAAAATTTGTAAAAGCTGTATTTACGAAACTATTTGTTCAACGGCTCCGGAAACTTCGAAATTGTAATCTCCATCGTTCTCACAGAAACATATCCGAAATTCAGATTTTTTTTCCATCTTTCAAAATTTGGAAATTTTCGAAAACTGAAATTTCAAAATAGTGACAAAATTCTTAAAAAATTCATGTGTATTCAGAAAAATTAGGGCATTCATTTGAGATGGAAAAAAATAACGTTACCAGAAAATTTGTTAAACAATGTTTTGTTTAAACAATTTATTGATAACTTTTGGGGATTATTATTATTTAACGTTAATACTTTGATCGTCTTGATTGTGATTGATTTTTTTCCGATTTTTATCTTATCCCAAAGTACCTAATATTGTCGACGAGAATCACTTTTGGTTTAGATTGTATGGCCAATACATCAAGATCAAAAACTGTGATCCAAATTTCAAAACAATATAAATATCCTTGTGACTCGAAATCGATTCAACTGAATCAATCAATTAACACAGTTTCCTGGAAAAATAGGCTTATCTGATCAGCTATCATCATACGTCACGTCAGACATGATGAGATATGATCATATCTGACCACTTTTACCGAGTTCGTTCCAAATAAATTGTAGTAGTTTATGTATTTATGAACTTTTTTATCTATACCTTCTTTTCATCAAATGATTATCTTATAGTACGCAGAATTGAACATAATGTATGTATGTACATAGATATGCAGCTGACATTTAACTGTATATAAAAATCCATGTAAAACTGTATGTAAAAAAATTGTTTAAAATGTGAGAATTATACGAACGATAAGAAAAAAAAAGTCTTAAGTCATCATTCTAGAAACGTATATGTGCATCGGATTCAAAGCATGACCGCAAAGTACGTGGCTTACTTATCGTCTCACCCTCAGGATCACATATACTGGCGAGCCGGCGCCGTCGTGCCATCACGATCTCACCTGGAAATCCAACTGTAAGCGCTAGTAACGATTCGAACAACTTACTTTCATACTTTTTTTTACTATCCGGCCGGATAACCGGACAGCAATAAAAATCTCCAATACACTTTAATGGTCGAAGTTTAACATCGAAATACCGGATATCCGGCGAAGGGTATCTTCAGACCCTTCCTGCCATTGTGATACAAGGTAACGCGTCATCTTTCAGACTCACCTGGACGATCTGAATCGGAATCATCCTTGTCCCCTGAATATTGCCTGGAATGGTGGTGCTTATGGCGTCTGTGTCTTCTCTCACCAGGGAGATGAACACCCACGTAAACCGTGTGTGCTCTGTGACCTGAAAAAATGGTTCCGGAATGAAGATAATAGGACCAATGCGATGCTAGTGCTAGTTTCAGAATTTCAAACTCACTTGTCGTAAGGTTTTCAGGCACACGGTTCATCCGATTATGTCTTTCGACCTCTCATTTCCTTCGGAGAGCAATCCTTCATCGTGTGACCGAGGGAAATTGAGAAAGAAAATTTTTGGACCAAGTTATCAGCAAAATAGTGACTAGATTGTCGTTAAACGTTTCGATAACTGACCATAACTTGTCACAGGATTTTTTTTCTCAGTTTCCCTCATTCACACGATGAAGAATTGCTCTCTGAAAAAAATGAGACGTCGAGAGACATGATCGGATCATCCGTGTGCCTGAAGACCTTACGACAAGTCAATTTTTTGGAGTGTGTAGAATACTGGTCCCTTTAAAAACAAACTTATTCATCTATCCATGCATATTTGATGAAGATAAAGGATCAAGAATCTCGCAATTGATTATAATGAACGTGATTCCACGGTTTTGTAATTTGGTACATTAAATACCTGACCAGTGTCGAGAATTGACTCCGCCTGACGTGAAACGTTGATAGAATTGAATATTATACTCGAACAGAGTGGATTGTGCAAGTGTATAATTTGTATATAGGCGAGGGCCGCGACAACAACCGGGTTGTATAATTGACTCCTATACGCAGATACAAATACATATAGTGCTATGTAAAATATAACGATTTACGAAGCACTTCTATAACCCTGCAACTCCAAGCAAATACAGAAGCCAAATCTTTACCTGACCTATTACACGCTAAAAGTCAGGACACCGATATAGCTATCTTATGGCTGGTATCAAATTTCGCTGAGGCCATACGATTATTTTTTCCAATTTTCCGACTTTCAAGTCCAAAATCCAATTTTTCATTTTTCATTTTCAGGCTCAGACTTAAATTTGAACTTTGATTCCAATTACAATTCTAAGGTTTCTCCTAAATTCATGATTTTGAATTTTCATTTTCCGAATTTCAATTCATGCAAATCCTGAACCAACCTTCGAAATCTTTTTCCGTGTAGGACTGATGCGGAGTCCTGGCGCCAGGATCCTTCGGTGCTTCGTCATCGCCCCCGGCACCGGCTCCTCGCCCGGTTCCACCGCCCGGCTGCATCCACGATCTGCAGACAAAAAATGAGATGAAAAAAAATAAACAAAAAAAAAAATTGAATATGTGTAGGACCCAAACAGGTTTAATTATATTCGTCGCTGAATGGATCGAAATTGCGAGTCGCGATGACCCAGAGGCTACAGACGTGAATTGAAATTGAATTGAAGTTGAATCGAAGTTGAATTGAAGTCGAAGTTGAATTGAAATTGAAGTTGAATTGAAGTTGAATTGAATATCAATTGAAGTTGAATTGAAATTGAAGTTGAATTGAAGTTGAGTTAAATATCAATTGAAGTTGAATTGAAATTGAAGTTGAATTGAAGTTGAGTCGAATATCAATTGAAGTTGAATTGAAATTGAAGTTGAATTGAAGTTAA
>JAFFZH010013891.1:16954-30637 GCA_018420115.1 Euura saliciscinereae | reverse complement strand
AATCGGATAGAACGTAGAAATTGACTTTTAATCGGGGAAAACTAGCCTGGGCCCTTCCAGAATCGTCAAGTCCGCCCTGAATCGGAGAAACGTGACGTTTCTGAAAGGGCTCTAGCGGGGCCCTGGCTAATTTTCCCCGATTGAGAGTCAATTTCTGCATATTAATATGAACTCGTCGATTAAAAGTCTAAAATTGACAGTCATAATTTTTTTTCTCCTAGTTCTTCGAATTCGAGGATGTCGTGATCCTATATTATTGTGATGAGTGACCCTCAGGCGTATTCGTCAAATTTCATGACAATCATTTTTGTGTAAGCGATAAAAGACTGAATGCTTGTATATTATAGAAATTTGATACCAGTATTTTTAAATCGTATCAAAATTTCTTGATTTATTATTATAGTAGGTACTTAGATATTATAATTGAAATCTCCATGAAAATGATACGATTTTATTATTCATCATGACTATAAACATTCATAAAATATTTCATTCACAAAAATCTGTATATCTATATGAATAATTTTCGTTCCAATTTCCCAAAACAATGAATTACATTTTCATCCAACTATTAATTAGAAAAAATAAAAAAATTAAAAAAACTGGCGATCCATCGATGATACAGTAATAAAAACGAAAAAGAGAAGAAAAAAGAAAAAAACTAAGCTCTCAATAATACAAAGTATGTAAACGATAATGAAATGGAACCTTGGACTCGAGTGATGATGTATCAAGGTAACAAAGATCTGTTTTAGCTGACAATGCAAAAAACCGACGGCTAAGAACTCTTTACACGTGTACCGCCACCTCTACCTCCACTCACTCAATCACTACTCGCGTTTCACATCCGTATTTGGTCACGTTTCTTTTTCTTTCTTTTTTTCTTACTCTCTCTCACACTCTTTCTTCTTCTTATTGCGAAATTGTTGTTTATTAGTGTACCAAAAGGAAGAGCGAAAAAAAAAACACAACAAATACACCGTGTTTACAAACAACGATAATTATAATCAATAATCATATGTACATCAATATTGAATAAAGCATTTTTCAACACGGAATAATGATAAGAATCCTATTTAGTGTTTTTTTTAAATTGTTCTATAATTCAAATCATGAAATGAATTTGACATGATTTGTAGATAATGTCTTCTGTCAGTTTATTATTATTATTTTATTTTCAATTGTTGCCTTTATTGATTGAATTTGAAACTATATTTAAAAAAAAAGGAACATGTTTCATATATTCTTGATAATGATTTACCAAACGTCTCCGCTTATTGTGAGCCAGAACCGCGAAATAAATGTGGGACTACTTCACTGGCATGGTTAATTGGCTAGAATTTTAAATTTCGCGCGTCAAAGGCTTCGAGTTCTACCGCGACTAAAGGCGCGACCCGAGACTGACCCAAACCCACTAATTTAATGATTTTCTTTTTCTTTTTCTTTTCACTATAACCTTTTATTCTACTTTTTTAGTTTTATTATTAGAAACAACTTTTCTGTCTCTCTTGACATTTTATTACTTTCCCAAAAGTAAAAGTAAAGTTAAATAAAATACTAGGACAAATTTATCTTCCAATATTGGTAAATTAATTATCACAAATTTACTCACGTTTCATCATAGTCAATAATGATAAATGAAGAAAGGAAAACCAATCACAGGATTATAAAAAAAACGAAAAATCATCGTCTCAATAATTGAGTCACATTTTTCACAAACTGAGAATAATAATAATAATGGTAATAATATTCGTCAACTATATACTTTATTCAATTGTTTAGAAAGAAATAATATTTTTAACAAATGAGAAATTCTGTTCTCAACACCTTTAGAATTTGCTCAAGAGACGATCTTGAGCAAAACTAAAGACTTATACTTACTTCTTCGGTCTTGGACTCAGGGGTGTCACGTATCTCCCCCACTCCAACTCGTTTCTCTTACTCTTAAATACTCATACACACATATACATATATACACTTATAATATGTGAGGCGTTCCAGGCCAGCTCGCGACCAATGATTTTTCCCTCATCAATTTTTCATCAGTTTCATGATTTTTTTTTTCTTCCATTCAGAATAATTCTAGGATTCAATATCTATGAAGCAAATTAATTTGTGTAAAAAAAAAAAAAAAAAAAAAAAAAAATAAATCGTACCTTTGATTTTTTTTTTTACCCATTTTTAATGATTAACAATGAATTTTAAGTCAGTTAAAAAAGATATTGTTTCCTGTGGGATAAATAGAATCATCTGAAATCATAAGTGTAAAAAATTCTATTTTCAAAATTATTAGAGCAATTTTGAATGTTTTTTTCGCGTTTTTGTATTTTTTTTCACATGACATTTGAAAAAAAAAGCGAAAAATCAAAATACTAAGGAGAATTTAAAAGAAGAATTTTTTTTCTTGATAGAAATTTTTTTTGTAATTTTTTTATACTCATTAATGAATTTTTCGTTTACTTTATATATTTATATATTTGGCTCATCATATCCTATGTGAAGAGCAAAAAAAAAAAACAGAAAAAAAAAACCAGTGGCCGAGTGTTTCGGTTTGTACGAAATATCAAATTTCGTGTTTCTACACATGTAGAAACGTTTAGAGATGTTTATGACACCGAAAGAAAAAGAAGAGAGGTAGCGAAAGAGAGAAAGAGAGTGGGAGGACAAAAAAAAAAAATGCGTTACAGCTGGGGCACGATTCGCGTCGGTCGATCTTTTTAACATCTCAAATTTTCTTTTTCCTTTGCCGATGCAGCATTCTATTAGCTATATATATATATAAAAAAATCTGCTTCACTTGCATTATTTTATAAAGTAAAGAAATAATAGTTAGAAACGATTTGGATTTTTTCTTCGTTTCAATTTTTTTCTTTCATCTGTTAGCGTTAAATTTAACTTAATTTTTCTCGAAATTAGTGAATATCTGACTCTTTTTGAATCGATCATTTCCTATCAGTAATAAAAAAAAATTTATCGGAAAATTTGAATCAATTTTTAGTCAGTTGAACTCAATTTTCATCAATTCGATTAATACAATCGTTTTTTTGTTGTCCAAAATACTTGAATAATTGACTAAAATTACGGTTGATGATGAATAAATTTTTTCATGTTTCCATACACTTAATTCAAACAGATTGACGACAATTTGTGTGAGTTTCGATTACGCATGATTAATTAATTGAATTATTTCTCATTTTACATATTTTAATCCAAGTAATTTAATTTCTTCGTGCACTCTTCCAATATCTCTGAAAACTACCAAAAATATAATTCGAAAATAAGAAACGAATTAATGACCTACAGCGAGGAGTTTTTTCATCAATAATAAAATATTATTACGTACAGTATTTTTTATTTTTTCGATTATAATAAGCTTCTGAGCAGAGAACAGAGAATTCATTGTACGACGACACCGAGACTTTGGGAAATGAAAAAGAATTAAAAAAAAGCCAATCACAGCGAGAGAGTAAAAACATTGAGTCACTTGTCTCGAAATGGGCTAAGGACCTAAAAGTCGTATTATTATTGTGCGTTGAACGAGTTCGAATGTATACATAAATATATTTGAAATTTATGTTTTCCTGTGTTTATTGTTTTTAATTCGTCGACACTACGGCGGTAAAATGATTCATATTCAATAAACCCACGGGATGAATGAGGGAACATGAGAAAAAATGATTTACCTCACATTAAAAATACAGTGAGACCCCGTTAAGAGCGAGAAATCCGCTCCCCCACTCTTCCATTCCTCGCCAGAGGCCCGTTTCTATGGGAGTGGGGGAAAGCCGGTCACTAGATGATAACCAATTCGAAGAAGATATTAACAATTTTTTCCGAGATTTGCCAGAGAGCACAGAACTCAATGTTGTCTGAAAGTCATCGAATGTCCCACTTTTAGACGTCTGAATCACTGTCTTGACTCTCAAAGACGACCATAAGAGACCAAAAGACGTTTTTCTGAGTCAGGACAAGATTTAGAGGTCAAAAAGTGGTAACTTTAACGTCCATACGACTACTTTCAGTCAACTCTTGTCTTTGGGTTTTGGTTTTACCTGTGGGTAGATTTCTGAAAATCGACGTCTACTTCTCATACAGTATAGACGTATAGCTATGGGTGAATTGCCTAAGAACTGTTTACGCACGTGCCAGGATGTTGTAAGCCATGGACTGAGCCAGGGTTCATTCAATTATTGCTATTGCCATTACAAACTCACTATTATTAGCTATACCCGCTAGAGCTCCTAGTAGACTATTACCTACGTACCGCTCATTCATGAATTACGACGCACCCGCACCCTTTTTAATAGATATATATACTATATATAGTCTGTGTAATCACGACGGAAAAACACATACTTTTATATATCAAAGAAACAATTTTTATGGTTAATTAACAAGAAGAGCAGCTCTGTTGCAAAAATCTTCCGCCAAGTACATTAATTCAGTTCCTAATCACCCATGGATATATTTTGGCCAGTAAAAAAAGTGTTTCTCTCACTGTAAAAAATGTCTGTTATTCACATGTACATGAGTCATGAAATCACTTCATATTTTCATAAAATTTAGTATTTACTACACAATTTTGTAAAATTCATACAGAATTTCGTATATCTGCGATGATGAATGTATTCAAAATTTGGTCATGAATTCAAAGAACATGTATAGCGATTCACGTTGATATACTCAATTCGTAATTTGATTCATTTTTTTAAAGTGTACAAAAATACGTAGAGATCTAAAGATTCATATTTCGTCTACAACAAGAACTGAATTCAGACCAAGTACATTGAATGTTCAAAAATAAATAATGATGAACAAAATAAACGTATAGACGTGGAAATAAAAAACGAGTTCTTGTCATGAAACTACTGATCGAAAAATGGGATTCAAAAAATACAAATTTAGGTAGTGGTACTTGGCGGGCTTTTATTTCATTTTTTTTTTTAATTTCATTTTTCGATCAGTAATTTTATGATACAAAATAATTTCATTTTCATTTTACGTTTATATACGTCATTATTTTATGAAAAGCATGTACTTGGCAGTATGTCTGATTTTATACTATACATAGCTTATGTATTACCATAATATTTATATAAAAATTGTCTTTTATTGAAATTTTGAATCGTTATATTTTTCTTCAATTTCTATTCCTTAAGAAATATTCTGAAGAAAATTGAATATCAGGTACAAGAAAATAATATCAAATTCGACAAAATGTTGAAAGTAACAGTCTAACATTAATCTTGATGCAACTTAACGTGAAACCAATTCGAATTATCACATTAAAAATCATCATGAACTGAAAAAATCTACTGAAAACTCCATATTTCGAAACTTGATGAGAAAAAAGGTGACACTAAAGAAAAAGAAAGAGAAGAAAAATTCAGCAGTGTAGAAGGAAGAAGGCGTTTTGTAAGAAAGCTGGCATCGTGGTTTCCTGTAGTAACTTTGCTCCATAGAGTTTCGCCGCTTCCCTATCCATTTCCTGCGCGCGGTGTACCAATAATTCTCTGCATCGATGTGTATGGGACACGTGAGAGATCCTTCCGTGTCCTTAAGCGAGTCTACCCCCATTCGCTGGTGGCACTGCACCCTTGGCTAATATTATCGTTTTATATTTTTCGAACCCTAAATAGGAAAACCCCCGTAAAGTTAACTAATGTCGGTATATAGACCGCGACGAATGCAGCTGTTAACGTTCTTCAAACGATAAGCACACGAGTCCCATGCACACGTTCGTTTTTCGGTTTCTCAAAATTAACACCCCTCGAGGTTGTTTCATTTCTTTTTTTCTTTTCATTTTTCCCCTTGTATATACGAACTTCTTTGACATTGAAAACAGAAAAAAAATTAAATCCTTCTTTTGTTTTGCTATCTTTTTTTTTCTTTGGTTCTAACCGAGAATTCTCACCCTATAGTATGACTCTGGGGGTTCTCGAAGTCTTAACCGAGGGATTACTGTGTTGCGTATTTTCAATCTTTTTTTTAAACTTGTTTCTTCAGACAGGCACTGATTTAGACGCGGAAATTATGTATCCTCAGAGTCTTAGATCACTGTTATACTATATAATGTATCACCAAACGCGTTCCGAAGAGAAAAAAAATTGTTTTTGTCACACCTGAATGGAAAGTTGGATTTTTCGAAGCCTGTTTAAGGTGCCTCATTTCCAAGCAGTGCGGAAAATAATGGCCCAGTGCGGAAAGCTCTACTTTCTCTCCTCTTCTTGTTGTTTCGTCTTCTTCTTCTTCCCTTATATTTCTAATCTGATAGAATTTAGAAAAAAGAATATAAGAGGATATTAATTAATTAGAAACAACTTTGTTACGTCTGCAATATTTTAGGGACTTCCGAAGACTTTCAAAGACTACTATTCGAGTATTATGAGGAATAATTGGAAAAAACATTATTTCAAGCAAAATGGAACTGAGATAGAGAAAAAAAGGTGAAATTTTTGCTCCCTTCAGAGGCTTGTCTACAGATTTTGATACATATTATGAGTCCCGTATAACCACGTACAGTATAGTAACTATTATAACGGCTGTACTATGACCGTTTATACATTCTTCATCCTCGAAATAATCTATCGACACATCTGCGTGTCAGTGGAGATAATCAATAGGATGGATATCTTGAATCGATATCTCTTCATAGGCGTGTGTAATGTGTATGTGTACCTTCATAAATACACGCGTGAGAATTGAAGAAAGACTGTATTCAAATACCTCCATGCGATTAGTATCGCAAATGATAACGATTGAAGTGTACATACCATGCTGCAGGTGATTGATACTCAAAAGTGTGAGACAAACTTTCACCCTTTTGAATTTCTGTCTAAATCCTTCCCGTAAAATCTCATGTATCTCACTATATACTGTAATACCAGATTCGTCAATTAAGGAGACACAAATAAAGAGGTACGTCAATATTCAGTCAATAAACTAAGGAAATAACGGAGATAATGACAAATAACTAAGGAAATAACTGAAATAATGATAAATAACCAAGGAAATAACTGAAATAATGAGGAATAACTAACGAAATAACAGAAATAATGATAAATAACTAAGGAAATAACTGAAATAATGAGAAAGACATGAAATAACTGACGAAAAACTGTAATAATTGAAGAAAATATTTGAAATAAATGAATCAATTTGAAATATTTCATCAATAAAAAATAATGTGTCATCTCTCAAATGTGTCAAATCTTGAGTTATTTGCCCCATCGTTCCAAATAGTCAGCCGAAACCCAATGAACGATTTTTTCTCAATAATATTGAAAAATCATTAGCGTCTTATAGTCTTCACCAAAAAACAAAATCAAAACTCGTTCATTTCGCTGCAAGAGATCAGTATACTTGCATATGACATTAGGTTAAAGAACAAGTAGGTGTAGTCGTGGAGTAGTATACCCTCTGGATATAACAAAGGAACAGCAAACGAGTGTTATACGACTTTGGTAATGTTTATTTTTTCATTGGTTCCTTTTCGTGTTAACGAACTCTGTCCACACCGTGCAGTACGGACCACAGAGTCGCTGTGCAAAACGGACGGTCTGACCCCGAGGCGACGTGTGTCGCACACCCTCACAAATCCAGACATTTTTTTTTTTTTTTTTATTCCACGCGAAACCTTCAGTTCCAATAAATTTACAGATTGAAATAAAGAAGAAAAGAAAAAACGCGGTTCGAATTCAAAATGGCCGAAATAGTCGACATTACTGAAAACGTATTCCACATATTTCGAAGAGATTTCCTCGTATGGCCCATGATTCGAATGATTTCTGAACCAGAATGCACATCTGACTTCAAGATAACAGAGTATTATAGACATATGTTTATACAGTCCCTCAAATTTGTTGCTATTAATCCACATTTTTATTCGTTCTACTTCGTTTATGAATAAGACATTCTACTCAGCCTTGAATGATTAGGTTTTTTTTTGTATACGCGTGAGAAAAAAAAGCCTAGCTTAGTTGAGTGAAAAAATGCTGGTTGATTGTTTAGTTAAACCTGATGCGCATCAGTGTGTCAACGTAGTTTGGTCGTCTTTTTAGGATAGGTATACTACCTGTGTCAGTCTGTGGGATATATCGTATGATAGATATACCTGAAAGTATGATAATAACGTAGTATGTATATCGCCCGCATGCAGTTTGACAATGACTACATCCTGACCACCTTCGAGGTCTCCTCTTCGTGGCGGGTCCGGAGGGACCTTCTTTCATCTTTTCTCTCTCATATTATATCGGATCAAATTATTACAAACTCATATATATACGAGGTACAAAAGCAAAAGTGTCTACCTGTGCATCCAGCCTTTCTTCTAATAGTCCAAATTTGTCGCTAGTTTCCAATGTCTGCATGGTATCCAATCTCCTTCCAACACACTTCGTTCGTTACATATAATTTCCGTATAGCTCCTCGCTTTCTATTTGTGTGATGTATCACTTATCAATGTATCATGATGTTCGATGATAATCATCAAGAAACTCGCGAAAGTCACTGACAAGGATAGTATCAGGCCTCCGAGTCACGGATTCCGGCTAAACTTGAAAGGTTGATGCTCAAGGTTCCATCTAATGGAGCTTCCTTCAATTCATTCATGATTGATCTGCAGATTAGCAGTAGATGATCAGCACAAGACCATGGCAAATGAAATCTATGGTTTACAGTTTAAACCCATTAGATGAAACTAAGCATCCGAAGCCTCAAATTTTGGGCCATGAATGAATTAACAACCCTGTAAGCTTAACCGAAGGCCTGATGCTCTCCTTGTGAGAGTTAGATTGTATTCCATTGATATACAACCAAAATTAATATTCCCTTTTTTGTGATGATGATGACGGTATAAATTGTATTTTTTATCTTCATTTCCGTTTTTTTTCTTTAGGTTGCTTGCCTGACTTTTAACCATTGAAAAGATAATGCACATTCACATAGTGAAACTAAAATTGTTATAAACTCGGAATTATGTCATTCTTCAGAAACTTTCGTACACTTCAAATAATCACCTTACTGTATACGTACAGTAATTCAACATTCGCACTAATGTCTATTGATTTCTATCTTCATGTCACACTGATCATGTATCACTTTGGACGGCTTTCGGAGTGTCATTTTATAGCCTTCGCACTATCTTGAATGATTATGATTTTGAATGAAATGATTAATTACAATATCAGACTCACAGTAAGTGGAGTAGAAATCATTTTACTGATAGTGAACAGCATAGTTCATCATAATTCACTCGATTCCAACATTTCACGTCGCTGTGAAGCTTCAAAGATAAATTTTTCAACGTTTTTCATGTAGTATTTTCATCCATTTTCCCTTTGGAACTTTTGACCTTCGATTTCCTTTTGTTAATTGCTTTATATCCACTGGATATGGCAACGAATATGTGAATAAAGATCGATACCAACTGACTCACTCACTGTACAATAAGTTGGTTATCAGAATTAACACATATTGAACGATTTTCACTCAATTTTATATGTACTTGATCGATGTATGAATCAAGTTCGTTGACATTTTTGAATACTTATAACATTTATATTGTTGTGTATATGATAAAATAAGACTCCCGAGGCTCTCCGGTCTCCCGACCAAGCAATTATGCGACTGACCGAAAACTGAAGGCTAGAATTTGGTCTGGGGTTGCAGAGGAGACTTTTGGTATATACGATTCGCGATTGAACGTGACCCGACGACGTTCACTACGATCAGTAGTCCCAAACCCCTCTGACCCCCCGAAACAACCTTGTGAATAACTTTAACTTCTACAATGTTGCTGAAGACTTCGTTATGTATAATGTATATCCACAATCCACCCGAGGTAGTAGCACACTTATCCTAACGTCGACTATCATTGGACGAATTTCAAGTCGTCATGTGGTAGACAGTCATCCGCAAGTAGAAGCCTTTAGTCATCTATAATTTTTTTTGCATTATGTCCATCGTTTGACTGTTTAGAGTAGTTTTGGCGCAAGAGATAAGAAAAACCAAATGAAAATTACAAGAATGTCGAGAGTATCGGCGTATCGACATGATGAATTATGCGAATTACTGAGTGCATGTATAGTAATTTGAGCATTTTATCTATAGGAAATGAGAATGGGCAATTATTCGGAAAATATTTTACGCAGATATTTTCAATTCCACCCCGGTCAGTGAAGAAAATTCAAAACAAGTCGTCGTGTCTTGCGGATACTCAAGTTCAGAGGACATTCGTCAACTTTGTGTCAGAGTATGGTTGCAACTATTTGCTTCGCGTAAGACAGTCAAAACATGGTCTATCCATGGTCTATCCCAACGGCTAATAAGTTTGCTTAGTTTGTTACGTGTGAAAGTGACTAAAATCCTGACCATAACGAACCTTGATCGATGAGAACTGGGTAAATCGGTAAGAGAGCGCAGTTCGGTCCAGGATTATTTCCTCTTCAGGTAATGTATACCGTTAAGATGTTTTCCATTATTGTAGTTATGGTAGATAAAAACTTCACTGGGCTTTGATTATATCATCCATTTTTATTTTTCTCACTTTTCTTTTATTTGTTGATGATAATTATTACGAAGCTGAGACCATAATCCGCACCACTTATTGAAGCATTCGGTTACATTGGATTACTATTTCAATCAGTTTTTTCATTTTACCTTGACTCAGTCTGCTGAAACGCATTTTGGTTGTTGTGATTGAATTATACCGACGGACTGCCGCGGATCATTACGCGCAGGAACAGAATCGTTTTCTTCTTTTTCTTTTGGTTAGGTGTTTTTTTCTTTCTAGTCTTCTTCTTAAAATTGAAAAACGTCCGAACGCTGTTGCATTCTTTGATTATCATTTATCCCCGATTTATGATAATTGTTATATTCGTTACCAACTCCGGTATTCGCGTCTTGATACATTTCACCTCCTTGTTATTTTCCGCGGTTGTTATTACGTATATGTATAAGACAAATTTATATTAATTAATTATCCTTTTTTGTTGAGGGCGATCGATCTCTGACCGCAAACTTATTCATGCAAGAGAATGTTGACTGTGAGATAGAGGGATGTGTGAGTACTACGAGATTGATGAGAATAATATCGATAAACGGTTATAAATATTCTCCATAATTCTTACAAGTTAATAGATAATGTTTCTTCAATTTTTATTCATTTAAGACGCACGTGTTGGTATCGTTGTGTTTTAAACAATGCCGAACGACCCAACCGCATAGGGAAAGATTTAGTTGGACGGTACGCGCTCGACTCCCTTCGTCAACGTGTTCTCCAGGACTTCGTTAATCTCCGTGGCTCCGCCCCCCACGGGGAACGCCCACTTCCGAAGAACCGTCCAATCGTCGACCAGCCTCGACTTTTCCGCACTAAAGATCGCCGCGTGCGTCCTAGCTCCTCACACATCGATACACTACAAACACTGTGACCGTAAACACACGGGACTCGAGCCACGCCCCAAAGATTCTGGTTGGGTAGTCCCTAATTGTGGGCTTGACCGACACGCCCATTTCCCCATTGTTCAACATCACACCTCAATCTCTGCAAGTCCAACTCGCTTCGGCGCACACCTGTATAAATTACATGTACAGGCGACACTCGGTGGGTCCCGGATCTTTCTTATACAGGGTGTGAATAGAATACAATTTGTCCCGTATAAATCATCACCCCTGTATATATATCGATGAGGATGTACGATATTGATGTAATTTTTTATCGTCAAGGTCATCGGATTAATCACACTGTCGAATTTCATCACAAAAATATCACTGTCCCGCAAAATTCACTTTGGAAGAATCAGTTGAACTATGAATTTGATATTCTTTCGTTTAACATTGACAATTTTAGGTTATGATTCAATGGATTAAATGAAAAGACCAAGAATCCAGGTTTTCCAAACATTTTTATTAGTACCTTTCGCCTTACCGTAATATATAATTACAGTATAATTAATATTCTGTCTTAATTCTTACATAATTTTGTAAAACATGAGTAAAATACGTAGATTTACTTACCTATATTAATAAGTATAGGTAGATATTAGTTTTCCTAACCTTTAAATTTTGTATCGTAGCCCGAAGATAATTGTTCTTCTATCGACCAAGGTCATTCATAACCTGTACACACGTACATTCTCAGAGGTGTAATAAAGTGTATTGAGTATAGCTGTATATAACTGAGTAGATACATGTGGCGTGGGAGCCTGCAGATACCTACCTCACGGCACAGTCCATACTTCGAAGGAACAGGTAGGTGTGGGAATTTTGTACACCGGAGGTGACAAGTAAGAACCTGCGATGTGCCTCGTCCAGGAGCATAAGAAATTTTTATAACAGGAAAATCGCTTCCAGATGTGCAACCCGCACCGGGTCGGGCGAGACTTACCAAAGCGCAATATATTTTAGTGAAAACAGTCGCGTTAGCCCAAAACTGTGCAGACTATGTAGAGGTATGGGTGTCGGTTAGGTGGTGTTGGTGTAGGTTGGAGGGTAAGCCCGGGTCGATTCCCACGACTCGGTTTGCAGGTTATGCTGGTGCGAAAATGAAAAATTCTTTCGCAGCCCGCGGCAAGTGCGCTACAGCAATTACTATTCCGGTACACGAAAATTATACTTTTATACCTTTCAAGGTGTACACAACTACGCTGTTTCTCAAAAACCCAACTATCGCTCAGGGAAAAGAAAAGTCTCGAGTGTCCTGGGAACATTTTTCGGACTAGACACCGACTACGCTCGGAGTCGTAAATCTGAAAATTATCCCTTTACCACGCTCCTTTACCTCCCGCTGCCCCCAATACCTGAACTTGTCACCTCTTTCATACCTCATACACACGTACAATATGGTATTATACACATGGAGTCGTTCGGAACATACATATACATTACAAAACCAACAAACCTATTGTTTTTTTTTCTAATAAAATTATTGCAAGTTACTAAAAAGTCACGGAAGTGCAAACGCATTCTGATTCGTCAATTGGTGTGACGTTGTAATTTGAAAAATATCATAATTTGGTTATTGAACCCTACAAATTTCAAATTTCTTCACTCCTCTCATGTTCGTTATAGACTCCGTCGATAAGGTTCTAAGATCTCCAAATTATTGAAGGGGGTGCTCTACTCGATCTTTACCGACAGTCAGTTATCTCCGAATACCTAAGTTCACGGAATTAGGTCGCAAAAAACAGATGCACAGCGGAATTTCGAACAAATACATGTGAAAATATTTCAGTTTCACGCGAAAACGAAGATGAATAATGAATGCTACGAAACTACTATAATGATTTCGTAGAATTCATGTTTCATCTTGAGTTTTACATGAAACTAAAATATTTTCACATATATTAGTTCGAAATTGCATTTAGAATTCCGCTGTGCATCTGTTTTTTGCGATATAATTCCGTGAACTTAGATATTCGGAGATATCTGACTGCCGGTAAAAATCGAGTAGAGCAGGTAGTCGATAGGGTAGAACGAGTCGATAAGGCAGAACTTCTCAGCTGATAACAAATTCTGCAATCTGTTTCATTGACTGAGCTGCTCCATTGGTCATATCGTAAGCTACGATATCGACAGAGTATCCACCCCAAACGTTCCAAAACCGCTAATCGAACGACTCAACCACGTCGATATATGAAAACCGTCAATAAGGCAGAGATACTCAACTGAACCATTGCGCTA
>JAFFZH010013890.1:21224-50749 GCA_018420115.1 Euura saliciscinereae | reverse complement strand
TTTTTTTTGTTTATCTCTTTATTCTTCTCAATTTATTTGTTGCCGTTGCTTCTCAACCGAAGGTTATGGTTCTTCGCATTACGCGAAGTGGATAGAGCGATCGACTAGCGATTGCTTTGAGGAATTCGAAAAAAGAGAGGCACGATATTTTCTTATTGTTTCGACGAATCGAACGATTAGAAAACGATTGAGAACTCGAAGTCGTCTCGGTGTGAAGGAGGCTTCAACTTTTGCTTGTACTGTGTGCACATCTCATCACTACTTAGGTACTTTCTGCTCTTGGCGTGTTTCGCTCGTAAAACGAAACTGAATATGCTTACCACCAACACAGTCACGAGTCACACTTAAAAGTTGTTACACTGACGAGCGTTCACGAATTAAGCAATTACTCAGGATGCGTGTTCAACGGCAACTAGAATTCAAAATTGTTTTTTAACTGTTGCTCGTAAAAATTTCGAACTCTCCGCCAACTGCTAACTTCTTATAATTTTACACGCCACGTCTTCAAATCCGACAATATTTTCTCTTCGTGGTTTTAACCTTTTTCGAATTCTCGTCCACGTCACGGTCTATACGTCAAAATTGAATTTACAGCGAAAAAAATGTTAAAAACCCCGCGTAAATTAAACGAAGACTCAAAGTCGTACAACGATCTCGGGTGTTCGAACGAGCCCAAATAAGTCAAAGCCACTTTCCATGTCGTTCGCTTCTTCATCTCTTTCTTCAAGTTCCTCGACAGCGTGTCGCGAGCCTCGAGTTCCGCGATACGACGCGAAAGCTGTACACGGGTTGCGTCACTTCGGGGCGAGCAAGAACCTCGTGTCTTCGAAAATCTCACTTCTTATCATCCACCATTATCTTTGTCCCGTTTCAGATGATGCAGATATGTGGGGCCGGACCATACGATCAGCACATGATGCTGGGAGAGCACGAGCTCACGGACCACGACCAGAGCCTCGCGACCCTCGGGATATACCCCGGCGCTCTTTTGACACTCAAGGTAAGATTATCAGTCTTCCTCGATTACTTTATCATCCGCTATTCGGATACACGAGCAAAAGTACTGCAATTAGCCAGGCTCTCCTAATCTTAGATCGTTTCGAGTAATCCGCCGAGGTGTTCTTCTCGTCTTATCGCGAAAACGACGACTCTAACTTATCCATTGTTGGGTTACGGTAAAGGGCTACCGAACAACGGATCTTAAATCTAAATTGCAACTATTCGTCACCCGCCCCCCTACCCTACGAGCTAAGGAGCAAAATACTAGTCGTATCGTAACGCAGAGCTCGGGTATAATACATTGTCTAGCCAAGTACGGGACGCAATTATCCGTACACGTACATTACGATGATAATGTTCAACTCTCGGGACTTTACACCGTGAAATAAGTACTATTTTCTCACCGGTGCCGTTTTTTTTTCGCGCTTAATACAACTGGAATGACTAAGCCCTCGGACATAACACAAATGAGTCGTCGGGAGTTTCTAGAGTTTATACAACGCGACATGGCTTCGACGTTCGTCTATGAGCCAGATCTGATATATTGTGGCTGGTTATGAACGTCTTCGAATCCGTCTCCGTGTACCTTCCTGTGTACGAGGAAACAGTGAATGGACTAGATACCTTGAATGATCATTTCGGTACGGTGTCTATTTTGTACAGCCTATGAAACTAGATCAAGATCCGTTCGTTCGTTGGACGTTTCACGGTTGAAGTTATAACGGTGTATCGCGCCAACAGTTCGCTGGTTTCATAAAATCAGTCAACTGTGAACTGCTGCTGAGAGGAATGTGTCGGAATGCTGAATTGTTTGCGTCCACTTGAGGAGCCAGACCAAGTCGCGCCAAGCCCGCGCCTCGCCGCACCAACCGATCTTTTTCTAGATTTCTTGTTCCCCAATTTCATGCCATTAAAGCACAACACCAAGAGAGTATCACTCGGTGAAACGTTGAAACGGTGAAACCTCGAACTATATACCGACTATTTCCACCAAATATCCACACGCTGAATAGTACCGCTTCGGTAGTTGCACCGAATGTCCGAAAAGAGTTACAACGGAACCTATCGATCAAGAATTTAGAACAAAATGACGACTGCAGTTTCGAAGAAAACGCCTGTGGAATGTTCGCGTCCTTTCTTTTTGCTCGTTACCGTCGAATCGTTTTGCGCGTAAGACGATTGTTCGATACAATTTCGTACGAACGTTGCCTCGGACTACCGAGAGGCTTGTCCGATCACATAATGAGAATAAGGTAACAAAAGTCTCTCCGATGCATTTTCTGATCAAAAATGTATAAAATTGGCCGATGCTTTTTTCGTCTACGAGACTTCATGGCTGATCGAACCGAGTCTTTAGTATGGGCACAGCGTGCGGCTGCCCCTTTTGATGTTGTGTGACGAATGTCCACCTTGGACGCGCATCTCCTTCTGCAGTCTCGAACCCATCGCCCGGTCCACATCTTGACCATCGCGTCCCATCGGTCCCGGCAGACCAGCATCCATCTCATCCTGATCGCCCTCGCCTTCTGACAATCAAGAATCTCATACTGTTACCGAGTTACCTCTTAAACGCGCCGCGCCTCGCCTTGTCTTGCCTCAGAGCCAACCTCCGAGCCACCGTCTAGCCTCCTTTTCGGGCTCGACACAAAATTGGAAACATCCGACAGCCCTTCATATCCTGCGTCCTATTTACGTGTGCATGTCGACGTTGCCGTGGAACGAGGCTGGGAAATAATTTAGATTAGATCCGGTGTATGAATACGAGGATCTTCTTTATTGTCCGTCGGTGAACAAGACTTTGGTACAGAAACGGTGAGACGAATCTTTTCATCCGTTGCAAAATACTCTTCAACGTCGTCATTGTCGGTAGATTTTTCTTCTTCTTCTTTTTTTACAATTTGTGTTTTGGGAAGAAATCAACGAGACACAGAACACTTGGTGGACAGGATAGACTCGAGAGCGTCTCGAAGGTAACCACGCTCTCTCGTGCAGGTAATGGAGACAATTACGTGGGCTGTTGACCTCGGCATTAAAATCAAATCACACTAATGCGTAGGTGAGTCCGAAAATTGTATCTGTATCGGCCCGTGTAATCTTCTTCAAATCTTTTATGAAATAATCAGCGAATGAAGATAATGCGAGCTAGATGAACAATCAAATGCAGGATTCCTTCAAATGAAATTGAATAATCCACCTGCTCATGTGTTAATCGACAAAGTGACAAGAGCCGAACGTAAAAGACGGACATTGTGATTCCAATTATGAAGTAACCGGAGGTTTTTTTTTCCACCTCGTAATTTCGAGACTTGAGTGGACTTTAATGGGCCAAACTATTGAAAAATTAAGTTTTTCTTTTTTTCAATTCGAACACGAGAATCCTGAAGCTGTGTTTCAATCCCGGAAATTATTCTCAAATTTTTGTCTTTAATATCGTCGTTCGCTGTCGGCCTGCCGAGAAACCGTACGGAATTGAGGTATCGTATAGATTATCGACAGGCCTAATATATTCCAAGTATGGGTCGGAGGCTCCAAGTTTTAGATACCTCATCACGATCATAGGATGCAGAAGAGGAGTCCCCCGACTCCCTCAGAAGTAAATCAATTAAGACGCTGCGCATCGCTTATTATCGCAAAGTCATCCTTCTTTCCCTCCTTTTCTTCGTTTATAACCACCGCGAGACTATCCCACCTCTCTGCTCTAATTATCCATCCATGGAAGGATACGTGACTAAGATTCTCGACGAAACTCGATAAAACGTGACGCACGACACCCTCTGTCTTGAAAAAATGATTATCGAATACCTTCCGTTGTTTCATATTTCGATATTTTTCTATTCCCAGCTGTGTGGCTGCCCGCGAGTATATATGAGTTTCGTTCCGGGCATACGAGATTCAACGAAACATTTTTTTCCCTTTTGCCCCCCAAATTCAAAGATTCCTTGCGTACGTTCGAGTGGGTGGTCAGGTTAGGTTACGTATACTGACCGACGCGCGAACCTCCTAAGTTAATATTAATAGCGATATTTATGACCGAGGGTCAGTACCGGCGTGTCTGTTCGCCCTAGGCGACTTATGATAAAAGGAAATTCTGAAAATGCTTTGATTTACGATCCCAGTTTTGTGGAAATCCTAAACGGTGAATAAGTTATGGCTAAGAATTGGTATTTATGTATCGCCACTGAGACTTCTAGCCTCACTTCCCCCCTCCAATTCTCTATATGCACAAGAGAACGATTCAAAACTGAAGAGCTCTTCTTATCACAGGCCAGACTTCTCGAGTGTCTATCACTCGGGGATTAATTCAGGGCTAATCAAACTCGTGGCTTGGTGAATCTCACGATAAAAGTCATCTTCTTTATCCTCGTTCACGAAGGGTACAGAAGTTCTGATCTACTTGTGGTCAAGTCGAAGCTGAGACATAGAATTCAAAGGGGAATAGAATCCGTAAGGTTTGCCCAGGGGCTGTTCCTCGATCGTGGGAGTATCAAAGGGTTAGGAGAGGATCCAGCGGGCCACTTAGCTATCGCGGTGTCGTCCTCCGCTCATCATATTCTTACGTCGCAGAACTAAGCTTCTGTTTGTTGATGGTATACCTAACCGACCTAACCAACGACCACCGTAAGATTACACGGACTGTCTCTGGGCGTCCTTCTCTCTCGCAGTAACCGCCTAATGACTTCTCTTTCTTAGTTTTTTCTTTTCTTTCATCTCATTCTCAGCCGTGGACACATGACGATGAAAGTAGCGAGGACGACATGTGGCGCGGCTGCCTGACCGCGCCGCTCCCCGTCCCGCGGTTATACCGGGTCCCGAAAACGTCTTGGGTACGAATGCGCACTTATTTATATCTAAACGACACTACGAGAGCATTAAGCCTTCCTCTCGACGTCGCGAGACGGTCGTCTACAGGTTGCCTCTTAAAACAAGTGGCTGTCGCTGCTAATTTTGGACCCGGTGAAAAATACACATCATTGATCGTCTCTTAGCGACGCCTAGGAGTCAATATCGCTGACGAGCGAGAGGTCACATCCGTTGAGGAATACCTTGAAAATTCTACCCTTTGGCGTGTGAAAGACCGTGGCAAATTGAAGAACATAAGATCGGGGGTGAGAACGGCGATTTCGAGACTCGGGAGAACCCTCCGACGACTGTCTTAGCCTTAGTGTGTCGCTTAGCACCCTATCTGTAGGGATCTTCGCGAACGCCCCCGCTGGGGGCTGCGTTTGTCGTGAGCATTACTCACTTTCGGGACATCCCATGAAACGGGGGAAACCCCTCCACCTCCGCATCCACATCAGCTTCCAACCCTCCATCCCCGGGAGCCGAACCACCCCTCTACCCGCACTACGTGAGTCCACTGACTACATTAGAGAACGAATCTTCGCCTCGTGCAGAATTCCTCTGGGAAACAACGCGGTATCCGCGACTCCCAGGTCGATGTACTTCGAAATTTGGTCTCTTCGTCGTGCGGGGATCGATCGGACAATCATTCGTACAAATCTGTCTGAAAGTTCTCTTCATTCAAGCTCCTGTTACGTTATATCCGATTTCTTCGATGCAGAGTTTGTAGCCTCTTTGGTAGCCGGCAGTCCCATGACCAGACCGAGGCAGAGAAGAATCCCGCGCGATGACGGTGTAAGATTTCCACGCCCTAGACCCTCGCGTTCAGAACGCACGTCAGGATCGTTGGCCACGGCGTGTCGTTTCTTGGGGGGTATAGTGCGACGGTGATGCGTCGCTATCGCGTACCGTCACCGTGGTCGACCTCCTTATTTCAATACTCTAGAGAAACGACGACGGGATCAGAGACGAAGCATGCTTCCGCCGGGCACAAAGAACGCGTTCATCGTGCACCAACCAACACCAACGTTCGATATTGTACGTAAAAATTTATCGAGTGACTCAAACTGACGTTACGCTACGGTTCGATTTATCAACGCGTACGAAAACCGTTTAGGAACGCTTGTAGTGTCTCGTCGGGGTAGGCGATATCAGTAGCCCAGAATCCATACCTCCAGTACCGAATAGGATTCATGGATCAATGCTCCCCAGTCAAACAACCGAGGTGACGTTGGGCTACCGGCGTTTACGCGATTTGGGCAACTAATTAACCGAGCAGCCTGAACCGGGATAATTTCAGCCATCTGCATTTTCTTACATTCGAAGCCAATTTTTTCGTGATTTACCACCGATTCGAAACAATTCTTTAAATTGCAAAGTTTGAGATTATTTTTAAGGATCCGTCGAAGACGGAAGTGTTGATACAGCTCTTCTTCGCATCTTGAAGAACACATCGGATTGTCCAAGAATGTGATAGGATTTTTTTTATCTGAAACAAACTGAAATATTCTTTATGGATTGAAACAACAATCTTTCAATCCTATTCATCTCGAATTACGTTCCGTTTCGTTCAGAATAAAAATGATGTTGAAGATCATGAAAACATCTTTGAAAAAGCTACGTGTATCACCAAGAATAATTTATTCAGAGCTTTCAAAATTTTTCCGTTCAATGTCTGCACGAATCGTTGACGAGTCTGAGGTATCCGAAGTATCTCAGCTGATCGGTTAAAACGTTTAGCGTTTCTTCGGCGAATAGATAATTAGCTATTGATTATGAACAAACAAGTAAAAATAGTTTTTGTATCGAACGAGCGGTTGATGGCATCGCGTAACGGAGGCTCCTGCAGGTCGGATTCATTGAGCATATCGTGGGCAGGTTTCTTGATCGTGATTCTGATAATGATGATGATGATGATGATGATGAATAAAAAAGAGGTGTACAACGTCGGTAAGAGTAAAATAGCGCGCGTTCACCTCGGACCGAGATAGTAATACCGCGTGTCTTACTACCCGATCAAGCGGAAAACTCATCAACTCTGCCCACCTTCGAGGACCCATAATGCATCCTACGAACTCGTTCATCGACCGTCAAAAGATCTGTCTCGCATCTCTTCGCTCTTTTAATCTCTCTTTTTACTCAATCTCTTCTCTTCTCTTCTCTTCTCTTCATTCATTCTCCTCCGCGTACCGATCATGTGTCCATGTCCATTTTTTTCAAACGATTCTCACACCGGTTTTCGGTTTGCTGCGATCGTCGCAAGAAGTACTCTGTGCTTGAAATTTGTTACTGACATATATGAGTAGCTGATATCCCGCGAAGCGATGACGCAGCTCTCTTGAAAATAATATTGATAATTACTTCCCGGTATTATCAAGGATGCTAAACAGCTGGCGCGAGTGTCTCGACGTGGACGTAATTCCCGATTCCAAGTGTCTACGCGCACTTTCATCCAAAGTGCGTAGGTACGCATAGCGGAAGGGAAACGGTATAATCTTATTAAACTGAGGTGGTGTACGGTGTACATGGTTTGGGAAAAGCAAAACACAAGTATTTCGTTCCCGGCTGAGTCAACCCCCGAGTAATAATTCCTCTTCCGAATTGGCTCCATAAGTTTAACCCTGAGACAGTGCGGGGAGTATATTAATTTACTTTGAACTCAACCCCGCAACGCTAGTTGCCTGAGAATTTCTCTCATTTTTCTTTGATTGTTGCGAATTTAATTCCAGAGACGAAACCGGTGTCACCGAAGACAGTTTTTTTTTTTCTATATACCTACTCGAGGAAAATCTATTTCTCGTATTCTCAGTTCCGTACAGACGGAATTAGAAACTTGCCGGTTTATTAACTGCTGTGGTTTTGGGTATTAAGACGCTGCTGGAAGGGTGAATTTCACCCTGCCACGAATAAATATCCCGAGACAGGTTGGGAATAACTTAAGATACCGAGATATCTCTCCGTGTGTGTTTGCGTGCGTGTGTGTGTGCGTTAGTTTATGTCCGTGTGTAGAAAATCGTTGTAATACGCAGAGCGCACTTAAAACGTATAAGGAACTTGGGGGTAGGGAAAAAATGACCGGTAAGGTAAGAGGCAGCGGGCAGACTGCTCCGCGCTCCGAGGATTAAGACATTTGCGAACTAATAATTTTCAGCTTCGACTTGAGATGTTTTGTCCATCTCGCATGAAATTCTCAGGCTAAAAAATATACCGAAAACCTATACTTTACCACCTAAATTTTTTACCAACGAAATACCTTTCTACGCCCCTTCGTATCCCTAGAATTTCAAAGATTTCGTTCAAATCTAAATTTCTAGTCAACCTCAGATTCGACTAATAGAAATTTTCGAAATTTTCTTCGGACAATAGGTGTCAGACTGCGCAGATCCACTGCCCCGAGGTACTCACTTCCAGAGCTTACTCTACAATTATGAGCCATACCCACGTCCGAGCCAAGCTCATAACGAACCCAGTATATTACCGCGCGTACTTCGAGGCCTCAATTCGCTATTTTGTACTCTTCTCATCTCGGGAACTCGCCAAAGACTTATATTTCTCTTCTTTCCGAAATAAAAATCTTACAGAACTCGGTCGGCTCTGCGGTTTAGCGAAAAAAAACCCAACAAATTGTGCTACAAATTTCATAAATTAAGAGATAAAGTGATCAACACGTAGCCGGAGTACGGAGATCCGGGGATTTCTGTGTCAGGGAGCTTCGAAAACCCTTTTTCCCATAGGTCTAATTATAGCAGTCTCGTATAGCTGGGTCGGGTTAGACGCGCGTTGTCCTCGCCTCTCGCATATGTCGCTCAATGTTCACATCTGGCTTTACTGGAACTCGCCGGTTGCCTATCTTCGTATAGGATTTATTTTATTTATTTTCAAACGAAAAATTATTCACATTTTTGATCCGAATCGGGTCGAGAGAGCGAGATCATTCAGGGGATTGCGAAGATGAAAGGGTTGACGTATAATGAAAATTTTTAAACTTCATCTGTAAAAGCGTGTACGCGATTTCATAATATCGCATATTAAACCGCAACCTGATACTCTCCGCTCCGGAAACGCGCTTTCTCTCTCTCTATTTTTTTTCTCATTCATTTTTCGGATAGAGAAACGATGTGTACGGCTGCAGAATTCCGTTTGTTATAAAGTCTGCTATTTACTTGCCAACGTTCGCGAATGTGTCTCGATCCAAAATTTGTAATCGAAAGAAAGATTGCGCGTGATTTGAACTAATACAGTTTCGCTACAACTTATTACTACTCGACGTAATATATTGAACAATTAGTATTAGTTTTTTATAATTGTCCAAACCGCAATCCTCGTGTTGCGATAATTATCTACTATGGGAGTTCCGGGCTGAGGAATCGAGTTTACAACTCACCTGCAACAATTATCAACGAATATTATTCAAGGAGTTCATCTTTCATGACGTATTTACCGGTACTTCTTTGAGTTACAGTTACCGTTATTACTACTATAATTATTTAATTCTCGACTAATTGCAAGTACCTTCAACTGAACTGGCGTACATTTCACATGTATGATTTGAAACACGAGAGTAACGATCATGTGCTAGACAAAAATTGCGAAGCTACATTCATTTTGTCAGGGGTTGGATCGTCGTTAAAAAAGGGTCCAAGTCTGTCAACCGGTGGCTCGAATATTCACACCCTGTGTAATTTTTTTTTTAGTTAGTTTTTAATTCACTTTTTCCGTCAACGCGGCATCCCTTTTTTCTTAAGTTATGGTTCATGTTTTTGCGTTATGAAGCCCTCGATTTTTTTTTACACCCAGGGTCAGGGATCATTAAGAAGAGGGTGAAGGCCAGACGCATTCTTCAGGGTGCCTCAAAGTGTCATCAACCCCTTTTTAGACCTTTTTTCATCTAAATTCAACTTCTATGAGCTCGGTCTCGCATGCGGTTCGTACACAGAAGACGAGCTACGTCGGTCCAGTCAAAAGTCAACGTCGTCGTGTGCGTGTGTGTGCGTAACCGACGTTACGTCGCGTTACGGTCCTCCTTTTACGCACGTAGAAAAGATGCGTGGGAAGACGTTTCCCTACCAGCCGTCGCCAGCTGTTCACACATGTCGTATAACCGCGTAACTAAAACTGACTTAACGTCCAACAAAAACAAACAGGGGAATCGTTGCCCTTTTAACGATAGACAATTCCGCCTTTCGGCTCATCGTCACTTCAAGGTATACCGTATCGTACCGAGAATCATTGATTGATTTTCGTTTTTTCATTCCATTTCAGACGGACACGCCGATCGACAGCGAAGCGGACGTTGAGGCTGCGGTTATCAACCACCAGCAGCCATCGCCCGAAAAGGGATTCAAGGGTGAGTTTTCTGTGTCATTGAGTTCAGGCTGATGGTTCAATGTTAAGTCGCCATTAAGTCATCCTCGGTTTCTTCGTCCCTCGCCTTTCGGCTTGCGATCGGGAAACCAATCCACTTAGTTTTCGGGTGGTTCGGGGAGTCACGAAGGCTGCAGTTTTCTTCTCAAACAAGAATCTGACAAATATGCCACGATTTGGTGAAGAAAGGAACTAAAGTGATACCAACCTTCGGTATCCTCGACCCTTTCCCGCTGGGTGTGCAGGGGACGAGTCTTAAATTACTTAGACCCCGAACAAAACGTAACAAATGACCGTGAATCAAGCCACTTATACGATATTGGCTCGTTCCGTCCAACCGTCTGTATATTGATACGTCGTATTATCGCGCGAAAGTGACAGCCCGGTAGGATCCACCCTCGGGCTCTTCGAGTGCGTCGTTTTATCACGAGCCTATAGGAATTTATTTTTCCGCTATTTGGAAAATTTTACCGCGACACTGAAAATCTTTGCAATCGTATCGCTCAAGTTTACGCTAAGAAGAATAAAGAAGAGAAATTTGTCTTCAAGACTTTAGCCGGGATCCTAAAGCTTCTTCTTCTCCGAGGAGGCCATCATCCGCGGATCTTATAGCCCCTTTCAGCAAAGTTTCGAACCTCTACCCCCGCTGAAGCTCTCTTCGGTCTGATTATTAATGGTTTTGCGAACAGGGTTCATTAGAAACACCGCGCCAGTTAAAACTTCCCGACGTTTAGGAACAGGCTATTACGTCATGTGCAGTGCCAACTCATACGCAGCAACCACTTGTCCGAAACTTTTCATAAAAGAAGAAAAAAAAAAGATATTATCTATTGTACAAATATGATAGGTTATTTTTTATGCTTCCGTTTTACAACTCAGACTTTAGTGAGTTGAAGACAGAAAATGGTGAAAAATTAATTCGATCAGATCGATAGATTCGTATTTGAAAAAAGAAAGAAGGAATTCAGAGAACCGACTCGAGGCAACGTGCCAGACATTTGAAAAAAAAAAAAAATACATTTCATCGTTGTGATGAAATTGGTAGAATTGGTGGTGTAATAGCGAGCCTCGGGAACGCACATTTAGCAAAAACCCGTTATTTGCAAAGATTCCTGCAAATTTCGATTTTCTGCGAGATTCAAAGAGGGCGAGAACCTCGGTGATTCCTTACTGTAACAAAAATGCTCGAAGGCTTTGAAACGACATAATAGTTGGCCAACGTTCAGATTGCTGCACGAGTTTCACCTAACTTATATTTATTATTACATTACCAGACTGTCGGGTTTATATTATAGTTGTATAATTCAGAAGAAGGTTTACTTCGTCGTCGGACTTCACCCATACTCCCACTGGAATGAGCCACACATTTACACTGTGCAGTATGTATTATAGTGGCATCACATCGTAGAGATTTACCCTATTTCCGTCCGGATGTGCACCGACTCGAGTCATTTTTTGCGTCAAGGTAGCGCCAGCTAAATTACCAATTTCTCACAAGACAAACAAAAAAAGTGAACGAAGCCATTGCAATTTTCTTCAAATTACGGGGACTCGGAATTAGGGTAGTTTGATTCATCAAATTCTGACTCATCCGAATTCGGAATGAAATACAAAAATTTTGTATTTATCATCTTCATTTCACCGGTGGATGCAAATGTATCGAGGAGATAAGTCACCTTGAAAAGATAAGGTCTTGTTTTTGGATCGTGGCCAGACGGGGATGCCCCTATCTGTAGAACGTCCCGCGAATGGGGGGCACCGAGGGTGGGATGAGAGGGAGGAAAGAAATTTTTTGCTATTAGCTAAGTATACGGCTCTGGCTTATGTTAAGCTTTAGCAATTATTTATCATAGTCAACTAACACAAAGCGAAACAAAAGAATAATGAAGCAATGAACAAGATACTCCATCCCTCCTTAACGTGACATCGTTAATTATATCTCGTTAAATTTCTTTTCGGAAAAATAATATTCTTCGCTTTTTCTTCGTAGTGAGAATTTTTTTTTTTTTTTTTTCAATTTATATATTCATCAAAATTTAGAGACCATAATTAAATTTTTTGTTCTAGTTTACAATAATGAGACTCAAAGCGGAGGTTTCTCTCTAATCAAATTTAATCGTTTCGAGGGGTTTAGGTTTAAGAAATTTTCACTTTTCAATGAGTTAGAAAAAATATTTCCCTAATTGAAAACGGAAGTCGTCGCGGACAAACGAGTTAAAAATTACCAGCTATCTCGATTTCCGGTGGCTCGGTGTATATAAGTGTGTATAACGTCTTTCAAAATTACCTTTTCGTCACGAAACGATGCTAAACATTTTCTCACCTAGTTTAAAACTACTCAAAACTCTATTTTCCACGGATAATTTTTGACTCTGATGTATTTTTAACCGGCGTCAAAATACCGCAGCTACTATTTCGACCGAGTATAAAATAGAGCCTCGTATATTCCAAGGGTTCAAGTGAAATGACAGTCTTTTTTTTTTCTTCCTTCATTCCTAAAATCTCTCGATTCCAACCTGCACAATTTTTTTTGTCTCTCAGTCTTATAATTTTCCGCGTGAAAGTGTGAAGAGTGTGTATTTCTTTTTTTTTCTTCAGTTTCATGTATCGATGCACCGATACGTTTTATGCTCGTACAACAAGGAGCAAAATAGACAAACATCATTATCTTCTTATTGCATACCTACCTCAATTTTATACAGTGGAGAAAACTTCGCAATTGTATTATGTGATCGCGGGTCGTTGCATGCTGGTACTTTTAAAGATTAGAAAGGCTTAAAGAGTATTATATGCCGCAGCTCTTTATACTACAACATGTGCCTAACTGTTTGTATGTACTCGTACTTGTACATATGTACTTACTACTGCTTGGGGTGAAACAAACAAAGAAAAAAATCGGGCAAGAGTCAGTCGAGCAGAAACTTTCAATGGAAACGATATAATGAACCGAGGACTCGGGAAGGTCCTTTCATATCGATACACGAGTTCCGAAAACTATTCTCAAACTTTTGTTTCGTCGTGATCTCTCGACTGTGATTCTTCCGTTGCGACGAATGATGATCGGTACGATCATTTCATACAGGTTCAATTACAACAAATGTTTGCTTGCTCAGGTCGTTTGTCAGATGGAAAACGTATGATTTTTCATTTCAGGCACCGAGCTGGTTCCGAGCTGATCTGGGTGGCTGGACTTGACTAGTATAATAATATCTACTATTACCAATCTGCATTATATATTTTTATACACGATCTAGGCTCTTCGTATTTTATAATTAGTATCGTACTGTGAAAAAAAAAATCTATATAATTATCCTTTTTTATCTCCTCTATTATTTCATTATTTATATAAAAAGAAAGAAAAAAAAGTCTACATCGATATTTGCATTACAAAGTTAATCGACAAATATAGATATACGAGCTGCGTCACGTTTCTTCGAGTCATACATAAAATCTTATCATTTTACTCGCGATAATCGTACTTTCGTTCGTTATACTTATTTACAAATGGTAGATGTGCACTCTGTAACCGATTGAAACGTACCTAGATGCACATTGGTGACTGTTTATCGTTTATTTTTACTTTCATTTACAGTTTGAACATAAAAAGAAAATGTAAATAAATAAATGAATAGATAAATAAATAAATAAATATATCCGTATAACAATAAAGATATTTAAAAAAGAAAAGTGTTCATAAAAATGAACTCAAATTTATTTTCTCTTCAATTCAATTTTTTTTTAACGTTTCTTTCATCGAATACCTACAACACGTGAACTTGTTATTTTATTTTATTGAATTTTTGGCCAAGCGACAGAATTGATACGAAACTTGAGTGAATTTTTATCAACACGTTTTTTGTTCTCTTTCTTGTTGCGTTATGCCACGTAAAGAAGACGTGTAACAGTAGAAAGCCATGATATGCAAATAATTCCGGTTACTAAACATAAGTCTGATGAAAACGAGATTCTTAAGTGCAGTCAACGATGAAATATAGCGTCTGGATTATAAGTAGGTGATAAATTACAGACAAATCGAGCGATAGCAAGTCGGATTTGAGGAATATTATTTCTTTACGTCAGATCAAGATAACTTCATTCGTAATTTATATGTTAGAGGAAACTCGTACTCTTCGCGTTACAGTGTTTTTCATCAAAAAAAACGGAAAAAAAAAAAAAAAAAATGTTTTTTGTACTAAAAATTGTGGCAAATGTTTATGTACATATAAAAAGAGTGTTGTTTTTAGTGATTTAAGAATTTGAACTTTTTATATGTTAACGTGTATATCTGATACTTTTTTTTTTTTTTTTTTCCCGAAAGTTTAGTATAAAAACAAAAGAAAACAAACAAACAAAAAAAAAAATATACAAAATGAATGAAGAAATCTGTACATTTTATTCGCGATTTTTTTCGCAGTTGAAATTCATTCCACTTCTTATCACATTTCCAGTCTTTATATTTCATCATATGTATATTTCCAGACTCTCATCCCTTCTAGCCTTCGGTCCGATCTCCTCCTCATAATAATTTTCTTTTCAGATGATTTTCTGATTGCTGCAACGGTTTTCGAATAATTGCAAATACATGGCTATAGGATCATCTCGATACTATTTATTCGCGTAACGAAGTTTAATTACACGGTGCCAAGTTAAATATAGTTAGAAGCATTGAACTTCTCGAAGATTGTTTTAGCGGCAAATGAGGCGATGATGACTCGGGTCTTCTGGACCACCTTGCAGTCTTCCCGCGCGATCGACGTAGTCCTGAAACTAATTAATACGTAGGCCCGCGCGCACACCTCGACTCGCATGCCGAATTTTGGGGGTGGTTATCATTCCGGGAATCGGCGTGATTCACGCTGTGGGAATATGACGAATTATCGAGGGATGAAAAAAGATAAACTGTGGAGAGAAACAAAAAATTAAAAAAATCACAGCTCAGATTATACGAGCGAGGAGGGCTTTGCGTACTCGACTGTAGGCACCTTTTTACCTTTCTTTCGCACCTAAGCCTTACAAATGTGACACCCGTTAAGTTTTTCCCTAATTTGTCCAGAGCCGAACGACGACCCGCATGCCAGGACTAAGCTTTGACTGAATGCCACGAGGAGCCACCAATCCCTCGGTAAACACGATTAATAACTATAATTCGTTAATTTTCCTAAAATTTCCCAACTTAGTTACGAAATGATCAAAAACCGATTCTCAGACTGTGAAAAAGGGTCCGACGTCAGATTTTTTGGGATATGCGTCCTCGCGAAGGCTGGAGTATCTAGGATACAAATGAAACAGTCTAGAGCGCGAAGCAACTCCTTTCATTTGTCATCTCCGTTTTGCGTTTGACTTGCCAGTTTCCCCTATTGTCTGCGTAGCGTGGAAAGTACTGTCCGGAATTCTGGAGTCTGGATCGATTATTTCGGGCTCAACCACCGCGCATCGGGTCTCTAATTTTTTTAGTGTTTTTGACGAGATCGCAAAACGACCTTTGGAAATTTTCGGACCGATAAGTGATCTCGTTTTCCGAAAACACTAACACTCTTCCTCGTCAACGGGGACGACGCCAAAGCCGCTTCTCCTGCTTCTATGACGCCTCCCTCGTGTTCCGGTTTTTTGCTCGGCAGTTTCTGTTTTCTTCACGGGCAAAACTTGAGACCGTTTTTGCTCTACCGCAACTCCCTCTCACGATCGAAGCTTAAAGCCGGCCTAAGACTGCCTTAACTTCTCCTATAAGTATACGTGCGGGTCTAGGAAATTCAATCATGATACCAGAGACAGGAATTTGACCACCTTAAATCAATCGACTCAAAAAATGAACAAATTGGGTGAAATCATGGGTCGTGAAGCTTCTTCTAACAGAGTCTAGAGGCTTTTGAGGCTTTTGGCGCGAGTTTTAGCCACATTTGACTTGGATTTTTAAAATTGAACCGATCGCTTAAAGAGGGCGGCTAATATTGGCTGACGAGGTCAGAAGCTAGTTTGTGGAAGAAGAGAATGAAGAGCCATCGCCAATATAACGTGGATTGGCAGTAAATTTAATTTGTTAAACTGGAGCAGCGACGGTTGATTGAAATTTATAATATAGTTGACTGGCGATGTTGGCAAAAAGTAATTAGCATTAATTAAGGGGACCAGTACGAAAATCATTTATATCCTATCCAAAATTCATTGCACATCGAAAAATGGACTTTTTCAAAAATCACTTGTCGTAAGGTTTCAGGCACACGGTTGATCCATTTATGTCTCTTGACGTCTCATTTTCTTCGGAGAGCAATCCTTCATCGTGTGAATGAGGGAAATTGAAAAAAACAAAATTTTTGGACCAAGTTATCAGATAACTGACCATAACTCATCACAGAATATTTTTTTCTCAGTTTCCCTCATTCACATGATGAAGAATTGTTCTTCAAAGAAAATGAGACGTCGAGAGACGTAATCGAATCAACCGTGTTTCTGAAACCTTACGACAAGTGATTTAAAAAAAAAAACCAATTTCCCGATGTGCAATGAACTTTGCATAAGATATGATAAGATATGTTGAATCACGTTGTACTGGTGCCCTTAAATCCATGCAAGTTCTGTGACTCCGTTGTCGCTTTTGATTTCGGTATACGATACGGTGGAACGAAGACAGCAGGTATAGGAGTCGAATTGATTTTAAAAAATTAATTCCCGGAATGATGTTTCCAATTCGCATCAAAATTTTTTGTAATTAATCTTTAGACTGCACCCGAGACCAGTCTGCTCCTGCTACAGCGTATCTACTTTTTGCCCGAGTCGCAGATGACAGTCGCTTATTTACAGGGCGCGGCCATCTTGCAGCGACTCGGATGAACTATACGCTGGATCCAAGACGGAAAAATAAATAAATTACATACAATCATATCCGTAGACTTGAAAATTAAACAATATTTTTATCAATTATTCATGAACCGACTGCGAACCGACCGCGCTTCCACGATCCTCGGTCCGATTGCTCTCGATGCGGACATATTTATTCCCTGAAAATTTCAAGATTTCATTTCCGCGAAGATTGTGTTATAACAGTTTGCTAACAGAGTCACGTTTGAATGTGCTTCGCAGCTCTTTTCGCTACCCGGAGTCCTTCATTTTCGGTAATCTTGGGACAAATGACAGGCGGTTTGAGTCGGTATGGTCAATTATAATGGCATTATCCTGCCTCGGCCGAGAATGTGATACAAGGTGTCCAAACAGTGTCGATTTTCATATTCACAGACTAAACGGGGGTCTAGCATCGTCGACGAGAGTCCGGTGTGGTTTTTTTTTTTTTTTTCTCTTCAAACCGACGATGTAGACTCAATTGGAATTAATTCATTATCTTCTGAAGTATATTGTGTCCCAGGCCAATATAAATCCATTTGACAGCCGAGTGACACGGAGCGATAAATTTCCCAATTACTCTAAACTGCAATTAGCGGGTTAACTCGAACTTGAAACTAAGTCTGCTATTTTATAATCCTAAGGAGAGCTCGCGATACGTTGTGGGAAAAGAGGAGTCTGCTACAAAATTAGAGTGGAGTTAACTAATTAGATTAATCGTTGGTAATTGGTAATTGCCCATACAGCGTATATCGCCAGTCGTCAACGAGCGCGCGGAGACCTGCATTCGTGTAATAATCGTAACAAACGTAACTCGAACGATATCGATTTTATAATCACCGGAATTCGTTATTCTTTTATCTCGACAAAAATGCATCTGCCCATCTCCGACCCTCGGGGATGCGCAGACATTGTTGAAAATTAGTCCCTAGAATCTAGGGATTCTAGACTCTTTCGCGGCTCGATGTGTTCCTGGAAACCCTTTGAAAGACCGAAGCCGCTCTGAACGCTAAAACGTCCTTTTAACGGATCCTCATTCCTCCACCGATATCCGAGCGGGGATATCGCCGTGATTCCTATCCTATAGAGTAATTTTCTGGAACCGACTATCGAGGATATCGAACCTTGTATTGATCGATTCGATACTCGACCCCCCGTAAAATAATAATCGACGATCCCAGATCGGTAGATTCGCCATGCAGCGGACCAACGGTTTGACGCAACGTGAATTGGAAGAGAATGTGTAAAGGGAAAAAAATGTATCAGCGAGAATAGAGGAAATGAAATAAAACAAATACTCCGGGGTCCGAAGGGCCAGCAAAGGGGCAAAGTAGAAGGCTTTGTGTGGCAGCGGGACGACCGCCAACCGGGCAGCCCGAAGACGAGCAAACGGTAGCTACCTCGCGCCGATGCGCTTTGGTTTTTGCCCTGCCACTGGCGCAGCGCGCTTTTGTTTTAGGCAGGTTTCCTTGCGTCCTCGTCTTCGTCCTCGTAGTTTTTCTTTTTTTTTTCTTTTTTTTTTTTTCTTTTTTCTTTCAAACTTTCATGCAGCGAGGAACTAATTTAGAACGAGCGCGAGTCCCGGCTACTGCGCGTGCTCGCAAAAACTAATCTACGAGTATTAGCATTTCTAATTTTTCTATATGAAATTAAAACCCCACGGGTAGCGATATCCTCCACTCTCGACTGATATTTATTTATATATTATATCGTCTAAATTTTTATTCATCAATACTGACTCTAATTCTTTGATCTATATATTAATTGGATACTTTTTCAAGAACTGAACGTTATTATCGTTCATCCGGCTTAAGGAATACGAAATTTAATTCAGCAATTGTTAGAGGGAGGAAAACAAGCCGAGTGTTGCGGTAATAATAATTGATAATATCCGACCGGTGGTTTTGCCTGGCAGATGTAAGCGTGTTGCTGCATATTCGTTGAAAACTCATTAGTATCATATTAAACCTCGCGCGTTCTTAATTTGGAATTGTTAATAAGTGGGATTCGGGAGGTAAAAAGAGAATAATAACGCGTGTAAGTTGGCTCGATTTTACCAACCTTTTCTTAATCCTTACGGTTCAACGGAATTCAAAATGAAACAAGGGGGGGATGGAATTAAGTCTCGACTTTGAAACGTACGAGTGTTGAAAAAGATACGTGTGCAAAGCTGAAGTCAAAAATCTACGGTGTAATAAATGTAAAATTTTTAGGGTCTAATTTCGAAGGAGTGGGACTATACACACTCGACTGATCCAAACGGTAGCATCCTTCGGCATTTACTCATTTATTTCTTATTTTTAATGTATTATCATTATTTGTTGTTGTTGTTGGTTTTTTTTTTTTTTTTTTTGTTCATCTTATTTATTTTTTAGGTTCATTTCGACGGTTGTAAAAGTGAGTTTTACGAGTGTGAATAGACGCCGTCCAATTATACGGCTTAATTTAAATGGGATAATTACCTGGCAGCATTATACATACGTCTAATTGGGTTGCTTAAAATATTCATTTGTTTTACCTGCGCTCCATCCCCCATGCAGGGTGCAAAACTATTGAGAAAACTAGATTTCATGTTTTTTTTTCCTCTTATTCTCATTCTCTGACTTTCATTATTTCGATTTTTATCAATCTTCCAATTCTTCGGCTCTCATTCGTTTCCGACAAAGGTGACTCGATGCCGTTCCCCTTTCACAGACATCAAGATACCTCAACGACGGCTACTATTCAGCATCGTTCTGTCTATAGGTATCGACGCGAATCGGTTATTCGTTGACCCAGAACTATGGGCCCAACCTTTCGTCTCTTTTGAAAACAAGAACAAAAAGTCGATCTCTTCCTTTTTTTGATTCGGGTTCAGAAACCTGCGGTGGCAATCGGAACCAATTTGTCGTAACCTAATTAAAGTTTACTTCCTTGTAAAACGAATTTGGACGAAATCAAAAAATCTCACCAGAAATCACGTTACAATTCTTGTTTCTTTTCTTTCTTCATATTCTACTTCAATCAAAAATACAAAACCCCGAGTTTCATTTGTTAAGCTTTTAGGGTGACGGTAGAAGGTGAGAAAAAAAATAATCTAAACCGTCCTGCGAGCAGCTGCGCCCGTGTTAAATCTATTAGAAATTTTTTTTTCCGGTCAAACGCATAAAACGCGTAATGGGTGATCAAAAAATTGTATCATTAATATCACAGCAGAGACGCGTTATGTTTATATACGTAAATATCGGGAAGTCTTTGGCACCTGCTACCTACCCGAATTTTCACGGACCTTTTTTTTCCCCACCACCGAATAAATCTTAGGGTTGGGTGAAAAAAATCAACGGCATAACAGGAAAGTTCCTTCGGATTGAGAAGTAACAAACATCCACGATGAATGGAAGCGTGATGATTAAATACTATTTTTAGAAACTATAAAAAGCAATTGAAAATCGTACATTTTCAAACGTCAGGTGACGTCACACAGTACCTCAGCCGCGATGTTCGTAGCGCCACCGGACGGCAAATCTGTGCGTTGAAAGTGCGCGAAATTCGAACGCTGTATCGAAAAACTTGATTCATATGAAAATCTGTCAACGATCAGAGGCGCAAAATGTTTTTCGTCGATACTAATCGACAAATTGTTGGATGAGAGAATGAAGAAAAAATCATGAAACTGATAATCATTTATATTCTTTAATTTTCACAATATTGAATGAGATCGGTTGTAGTCAGAGGCGTAATCACCCTCGGTAAAAGATTACGTTGCATAATCCGCAAATGACTGAACTTAGTTGGTGTTCTAATTGCGAATATGACTCTGCTCGATTTTCCCCCCTCTGTGCCTCGGTGGCGAAGTTGCAGGTCTACCGAGATACGGAGGAAATATCAGCAACGTCAAAGTAATTGGCTCGTGGGGGTTCTATATACACCGACGCAGCGAACAAGAGCCGAGAAGCGGAGATGTTTCGTTCTATGTAATTAAAGTAACAGTGGGAATTATGAAATCTTTATATTAAATGATGTCTCTGTGTTGGATACCTTATAGCCTCGGTAAATTACAGGCTTTGTTTCTCTCGACTTAATTGACGAAAACAACGTCAACGACGATACGAGTCGTGGCTATTAATTACTACGTCGTCAACTGACACGTATCTCTTCAGTTTGATATCAAAGATCGAAACTCTGTCATTATTTATCCGGACCAACTTCACACCATATTTTTTTCTGATCTTTCATCCTCGATTAAACTCGGGTTTGAGGTGATCACGACGGTAGTGAATAAATTTTTAATTGGATGACTAAAATTCCTGCGGTCAATTCTCGGGGAATTTAATCAAGCGGAACAGAACGGATCAAGTTTTTTTATTTTCAATGTTTTTTTTTTTTTTTTGTGGTTGTTGATTAAATCCTCGTGGTTTGTGATAATGAAAAATTTTTAATTGGGGATTTTCCAATTCGTGATTTCATTCCGGGGCGTTTAGAGAGATTAGTTTCCAGTAAATTCGATTCGTTACGTCAAGCACAACAATGACGTTTCTATAGCCTTATCGTCTATGGTATACCGTTCGCGTTGCAACACCTACAGGGGATATGAAACGATCGTGAGTGAATCGAGAGGTCGAGAACATGTCTCCATACAATTTCTTGTCGAGCTACTGCACCGTGGAGGTTGCCTACGACGAGGTGAATACTTTTTACGCCTGAAATTAATCCGTAGCAAAGAATTTCAGGTAATTCTCTCTCTCTCTATATATATATATATATATATATATATATATATAAAGATTTGTCCGTTTCAAGATCACGTCTCTCGATTAACTGTGAACAGAAATAGTGAAAAGCCGAGCCCCGTGCCTCTGTAGTGACTAATTGCAAGATCAAGTTAACCCGTGCCAATCAAACGCCCCGAAACAAATGCTCGAGCGTTTCTTCCGCATTTAACGTTTTCACAATGGCGCGCAGACGGTTCATGAACTAATTGCAACGACGCCTGGATCCTCGTCGAACTGTTTCGCGCGGTTCTTTTATAACCGATGCCAAATCCACCATGAAGTAAGATTCTAGGTTTAATTTAACTCGCCGACACGCTTTTGGAGCGAAATCAAACTCGGACCACAAGACAAATAAAGGCTAGTCGTCTTTTTTTATTTATTTATTTTTTTATTTTTAGTCGTCTCTTCACTGCATGCGAATCGCAATTTTTAGACACTCGCAAAACGCTGCCCCAGCACTTCCAGCGATCTGGTCGTAATTTAAACAGTATTTGCTCGAAACGTTCATTAAATTTGTGTCGGTATATCGTATAATGAGAATTTTACCAACGACCGTACGCCAGTCGTTGTCGTCGTTGCACTTTTAAACTGGATGCAATAATTCGTGATAAAGTCACCTCGCGACAACCAATGGTCCTCTGCACCATAAACCGCGAACGTCGCGGTTCCCAGAAGAGAAGAGATGCGGTCCTCCAGCCTTAATTGGACCTTAAGGGACCTTCGACTTCGAGGCGACCACACCGACGGTCACGTCGGTCTCAACCCTCCCAAAGGGTTGCTGTGTGCGTCTAAAAAGGGTAGGTTTTCCCTTGTTCTCTATTTTTTTCTTATGTTCAATCACATTCAGATGAAAAAGACTCTTTTATAATTGCAGATGCTGACTTTTCTGAGTCGTAATAATTTTCATCTCAGAATTTAAAAGTTAGACAGGGTGTCTAGCTGTCAGGGAATTCAGGCTCAAATCCTGAAAATTTTTTATTTTTCACCTACAGCTTGTACAACTCTCTAAAATATCTGAAATCTCGCGTTAATCCTAGAATTACCCCAGTTTCATTGAATCGAAATGTTTATTAGTATATGTTTGGAAATTGATCAAATTCGAAAATTTTCCCATTTCAATCAAATCGAGGCTGCCTTCCGCTTCAATTTTTCGATTCAAAATTTGTTTCTCAGTTTTATTCTTGCAACGCCATGTGAACACGTCTTTATCGACAAATTGAAGCCCGAAACAGTTTCCTCAGACTCAAACATGTCGAATTCTCAAAAATTCAAAAATCCTCAAATCATTGTAATTAACCAGAAAACACAATGAAACAAAATTACAACGAAAATTTACAGTTTCATTTTGTATAGAAAAATTTCGCTCCTTGAGGTATAAAGAATTGAAACTAAAAATTCCTGGAAAAATTGTAATTTTCAACCGAAAAACCGGAAAATGACAGACATTCAACTAGACACCTTATTGGAGATTTTCACAGTTAGATGTAATGGTTTTTATCCGGTATAGATGCGACTGGATCTGGGTAATAATTATATAGATTGATCGATCATCGAGAGGATAAATTCCGTAGAAAAATTCTATACGCCATTGTTGATAATTATCGCGATTGTGTATCCTGTTGCGATAATTGTCATCAGAAAACTTTCAACGATGAGCTGGACTGTTTGAAACGAAGGAGATCGGGCCCGAGTTTATTCACGTTTTACTTTTAACGTTTAATATGCGTAAAAAGTTTGAGCTACCGAAACTAAACAAACAAGTCGCGCCTCATGGTTCCTCAGATTCCCTCTCCAAAACTATCACCACCGGCGTCTCGTTTCTCCATTTGGTAGCTTACTTACTATATTACAATTAGACCGAGTATAACGTGCGAGTAAACATTCGAGTCAAATTACCGAGAACGTCTAGTTACAGCCGCAACGTTCAACGACCCAAAACGAAAACTAATGTGAAACCATATGTGTAACGTATAATATGTCACGTGAGTGAAGAAATACTTGAGGAGGGCGACAGCGATGAGATAGAAAAATGAAATACCTATACTCATATAGAAATTATAACAGGACCCTGGATAGTTTTCCCCATTTAGAAGTCAATTTTTGTGTAAAAATGTATGTGAAGCAATTAACATATATACTTTTAGTACATTAAAATTCAACTTTTTCAATATTTCAATGTTTTATATATAACAGTTTTGAAAATTCTAGATCATTCGGAAATTTCATAGCCAAGATTATGATAAATTTCATGTACAGAATGTTGCGATAAATTCGGATGAATACTCATTTGATATGGAAATTCATGATAATTTCATTGAAAAATTGGTTTCCACTGCTATAATAATTGCTCAATCGGATCATAAAATATTGCAGAATTAACCAAACGCTTTTAATTGGATGGACTGTTGATAATTGACCAAAATATCTTTGTCACTGATAACTGAAAAAGAATCATAGTACGTTTTAAATCTCCCAAACAGTTTCATAAATTTGATAGAACCATATCAATATTGAGATACAGTGACTGAAAAATTAATATGGTTTTTCAATATTAAGACACAAATATGAAATTTCAATGTTTCATATTAATTTCACTCAAGTCACTATAGGATTTGTAAATTCCATTCCTGTTTGTATAAGAAATTTCGAGATATATGTAACAGTGTAAAAGTGGACACAGCGATTTATAACCGGATTGATTGAATCGCGACGCAAATTCGACTTGCTGCATACAATATAATCGAAGGTATCGGTATCGGTATCGCTTCTATATCTGTATAAAATGAAATTCTGTAGGGTATATCGAATCGTTGGTACCGTTGCAGCGTCCAGGAGCTAAAGCATCTAGCTTAGGAGGCGTGAAACTACGATTGGAAACAATCTGGCGCGGGCTGACCCGGTCGCGGACCATGAGATTTTAATAATGGACAGAAAGAATTGGAACTTTTAACGAGGAATAAAAAGATAAGGGATAACGCTCGAATAAACCAACAAAATAAATAAATTTTAAGAATCCTCCAACAAAATATCGATTTCGCTTAGCAAAAAAAAAAACCACTAACATAGTCGCTTCATTTTATATTTTCATAATCTTACATTGGTTTATAACACATACTAAACTTAGTACACTTTTGGCAGCCTAGGATTTAAAAATAAGAATCATTCATTCGACTCAGTTTAAATCGGTGGCTCGTGCGATCCCGAAAAACCGTTAGACGTCCACGGTACCGGTTATCATACACTCGTCCAATGGTCTATAATTGTTACGCGTTACGCCATAACGAAATGCGGTACAAAACGTGTCTAACGTCTCAATAATTCATCGACAATAATAAATATCGCGTATATATGCGAAGAAGCTTTAAGCATGATCGCGATTGTTCGAGGATCAGGTAGAGGTGAAGCGGTAAAGCATATCGCATAGTAGCAGTAGGTAGCCTGTTCGCGGTTTGAGAATAGAATTTTTTGTCGCGCAATTAAAATAGAGCGACGTACGTTCGCCGCGGGCAGCATTCCGGGTCCCTAGCCCCCCTTTGAGTGTTGGATTTAGTGTCCTCGTTCGTGCAACAAATCAAACGAGACGTTATCCTCCTCGTCGTGTCGTCGTAGCTGGTATAATACGTAGGTACCTACGTGTAACGAACACACACACACACACAGAACGTGCGAGTGTTGATATAAAACAAAGAGGAAAGATTATCCTCAACCACCAACGAGCGAGAAACTCGCTAACCGAACTGAGAATGAAAGAAATAAAAGAAAAGAAAACGGAATCAGATAAAATAAGATAAAGGATATAAAACAAGATTAAAAAATAAGATAAATATATAAGAAAATGAGAAAATGAACCACGGTCAGGGCGGGGCGCGGACCTGTCATGGCGTCGCGGTCCTCTCGCGCATCTCACATTTCTACCCTCGTGAACGGAGTCAAAACCTCTTCTATAGTCCACGGACCTCCAGACTCTCGCGGTTACTCTCATTCCTCTCGACTATGCGAGGGGATTACTTTTGTTTGATTTTCTCGCCCTGCCCCTCTGACTCACTCCGATAGCGGAGGCAGAGGCAGAGGCAGAGGCAACGCTTTGGAGTGTAGCTTTTAGGTTAGGTTAGACGCTGGTACCACTCCGGAGGTTTTTATCGTTAACGCGCCTGCGATGGGAGGCACCGGTTCCTGAGTGACCCGGCCAATGGGCGAGAGGGATACGCCTCCGCCGGAGGGAACCCTCTTTGCCGCGTTATCGAACCTCTTTGGTATACGGTATAGAGGGTGTCCCGAGAAACGCGCATGATCAGAAAAACTGCTATTTGCCATCGCTGACTATCGCGAGAACCTCCCTGGCGCTAGATCCTCCTCAACCAAGTGAACCACTCCCAGGTGGACCGACGCACCAACACAGATGCTTCTGTACTCGTAGCTACGATTCAAAGTCGTTTCAGTTTTCCTAACGATATACCGACGTTGTACCGCGGCTTTGCATGAGTAATTAGTATCGCAGGTAGGAACCTGGAACGCGTGACCAACGGATGTAAATCCAACAGATTTATACAAAACTAAGGCACTTTATCGAGATCGTTTGACACCATTTCGTCGCAAATAAGGTGTCAATGTTAGACATTACGGAGTTTCTCGCACCACCAAGTAGGGCCCAGGTATCGCTGGTCGCTGCAAGGATTTCTGATGGAATCAATTACACGCATTTTTTAGAGCTAGCGACTACCCGGTAGCCTTAACCTTTCGGATGAAAGCTATGTAATTGCGGGTTACGTGTAGGCAGCTATACGCTAGTTGATTGATAATGTTGCGTCTCCGTACGAGTCGCGAGGCCTTAATGCGATTCTCAATTATCAGTAGCTGATCATAGCGATTTTCAAACGATTGCTGCTGTGTAACTGTGTAACGGTGAAGCGATTAATGAACCAAAATGGCTGACACACTCGGCAATTTATCAAATTTGCTAGCTAGAACTTAATGACGTTGTGCTCGAGTTCTTTTTTTTTCAACGACCGTGAGGTAAGACGGTAATCGAAGGTCAATTATTTTTTAAGAGGATTGAAAATGAAAAAAAATGGTCACTTCGGAGATGGTGGTGCAGCACGGAGCTAAAAACCACAAACATTGCAGGAGTTCGGCCAGTGATACTCGAAGCCTCGGAGCCAGTGGGGTACCAAAAAATTATGACGAATTGCTTCAGAGATTTTTCTTGTCGAGAAAACTTTCGGCCATTAACCGTGACCTACCCCATCCGCCAAGATGGCCTCCGCCGTTCTCATAACCACGCCAACCTCCGACGGCGTCGTTGAACCAACGTCGGATTGACGTCCCTTCGGAATTATGCAGCGACGTTTAAGAACGTTAAAAAGTTTGCAAATTTGTGTGGAATTGAACTTTTAATTGGTACCAGAAAATCGTCGGATCGAATCGACGTCATGAATGGCGGCTGGGTCGTGAAAAAAGATGAGCCGGTGATGGTGTAAAAGTGCACGACCTACCCCGAGAAAAAACGGTCTGGGTATTAGGGAGAGCCGAGGCATATCGTGGTACAAAAAAAGTTCCGTAAACGACCTTGAACTTGCGGGGGATTCCCCGACGTTCGAAAAACGGTGTCATAGTTTTTCCGAACTCCCGTGTCGAGGGCAAACTCGGCTTTTCTTATTGGCTACTTGTTAGGTAGTGCGCGCAGCGCTTTTCCACGCGCTCTGCTCGGGATCTCCTCTTTCCTCCATCGCGGGTCCCTCCGGCAATAAGATTTGTGGTTATGGCATGTTTTTGGCCACGGGGGTTCACACTTTTAGCACACTTTCTTTTATTCCTCGTTGGAAATCGGTCCGGGATGCGAAAGAGACGGAAAATCAAACGGCTGCATCCTATTCGCTGATGTTGGACTAGGACGGACAAAATGGGGCGACTTTTTCAAACCCTTTTTTTTTTTATAACGCCACCGAATTCACTCTGCACTATGTCACAGAACCATATAACCATCTAATTGATACTTTTTACCACCTTGCGGGGTTCAAATGTTATCGTAGCCTCTTTCTAGAATGCAGTTGCATACTGCAGTTTAAATCTGATCAGAATTTCCTAAGAAAATTAGACTCTTTTTTGTCGATATTACACAATTGTTCTGAAGTCATATATTGTTGTGTGCAAAACATTGCGAAATCCTTCGTTTTTCAACCTCTTATTCTCGCATAGAGTTATATACGTTAATAATCTCATTATACGTTTTTCGCAAAAAAAAAACAACATATACAAGGTAAATTCCCAACGACGATACAGTCTGAAGTTGGTTAGCCATGGAATCATAAAAGCACTTCACATTTTAGTAAAATTAATTCACAAATAGGATGAATTTACTGCCTAATTTTGTGAAATTCGTACTCAACTTCGTATTTTTGCGATCAATGCATGTAATATTAGAAATTTTATCACTAATTCAAAGAACATGCATAGCGATTCACTTTGCTATACGTAATTTGTAATTTTACAAGACTTTCGTGTGGTTATTAATGTGTAGTATATTCACAATCATTTTTTACAGTGAAGCTTTCAGACAGTTGTGAGCCAATCCAACTGCCTGAAAGCTCATTTTTCAATTATAGCCAATTTTTCAGACTGTATCATCATTTGTGAGTGCAATTCGAATTCCCATTTCTCACAGGGTGCAATGTTCACTCTCGAACCGATATTTACGAATTTCCAGCGATATTATTGGCAGATTTTCAGTCACGAGATAAACAAATATCCTCATCAAAGGAGTAAATTAATTCGGAAAGAGATTCGATTAGAATTTCCGAATGGAATTGATACAGAATTATATAAGAAATTCTAATCAATATAATCTCACATTTTCAAGTACAATAAAATAAATCAATTTTGCTTCTTATTTTGACACTTAACATGAATTAAAAGTGATTATAAAAATCGCATTTTCATACATAAACAACGAGCTATCGCTTTGTTCTGACTAAAGTAAAGCCGTATACATTTCTTAATTTATTAATTAATTATACGATAAAATTTTCATCCACCTGAAACCTAACTGACTTATTCGATTGTCTATAAAGTAAAAGTATATAATTATTTATACATATATCATATGATCGAGTATTTTTTCTCTGAATAATTATAGTTTTGTATTATTATAAACGCTGAAAACTGATAGAATCAATTTTTTTTTAACATTTAGTATAGACTAATAACTGCATTAATCATTAATTATTTTACGAAAAATGTTTATCCCAGTCTGCAATATTCCCCCTCCCCCTCCGCGATTATTATCCGTCCGTCCGTGTAGCAGTGGTCCTTTACTCCTTTTCCCTCCCTTTCCTCAACGTTCGTTGTTTCGCCTCCCTGCGCGCGGAGTGGTAGAGGTACTGTCAAAGCCAGACGCGAATATAACCGAGTATATCCGAATGCGTCCGAATCTTGGTTCGAATCGTGTTGCCCGCTTCAGTGTATCTACCGCGTTCGCGGCCCACGGTCGAATTTCCGGGCGATGCAAGACTTTTTTTGCTACCTGGGTTGACCCTAAGTGATTTTCGGCGCGGAAACGAGTAACAAAAAAAAAAAAAACGAAAAAAAAAACAAGGAAAAAATACTTCGTCCCCTAGACGTCATATAGAAGGGACAAAAAATACTACACACACACACACACACACGGATACGAGAACACGCATAAACACACACACACACATTGATAATAATGATAATGATAAAGAAATAAGAATAATAATT
>JAFFZH010013890.1:0-21124 GCA_018420115.1 Euura saliciscinereae | reverse complement strand
CAAGCTCAGACCTGTACATTTATAAAAAATATAATGATAAAGAAATAAGAATAAAAATTCGAAAAAAAAAAATCTCACACCCCCCTGTACCCAAACACTCGAAGTCTCCTCTGGAGGGTGATTACGATAACGTCAGAAGTGGTAATAGCCGTCGAAATGCGTTACTGGATTTTAACGATGATCGGGACTATTTATCCCTTGTCGTGGGACGCCGTTCAGTGATCGATAAATCGATACATAATACCGAACCGCGTTTCGGGTGCTGCTGCTATGGTTCTGATAGAGAAACAATCGCGTCGATACATCGAGTCGAATTTTATCATTGGACCATCGTCAGCGAATAATATATAATACAAATATAAATCAAATAAACGATACTTTGATCAAAGTACGAGTGGTTTCATTTGTATAAACAGTTCTTCGTGAGTAAATATGTATGTAAGTGTCGTTTATAATATTCGACCTTGTGATTTTTAATCAACGTGAAATTAAATAAACAAACAAAGTGCAATAATAACTACTAAAAACAAAAATAAAAATAAAAACGTTTTAAAAATATCTAGTCAAATTGAATAATTAAAAAAATCTGTATGACTGATATATTCTCTGTATCCCTACGTGGCGTCGTGGTGTTTCCATTGATATACCTGCGTTGAGAGAGAAAGACACTGTTTGGTACACACCGCGCGCATTGATAGAGCCTCGTCCGTCTGTCCCATAAGCTCTATATACACCGGTGGTGAATGTCAGAGAGTTGAATGTCGCGGATAAAAACAAACGCATCGATGTACGTACCGGCTACGTACGGATCACGACCTCTCTAATTTCTGTTACACACTCGAAAGCCGAGAGCAAAGACGATCGACGGTAGAAAAATACCCAACAAATAAACTCGGGGATAAAACGTTTAGCAGCCTGAGGTACGCGGCTAGCCACACGCGGGCAATTTCTACTCCGCTCAGCGAATCTAAAACGTTTAGCAGGCTGAGGGACGCGTCTAGCCACACGCGGGAAATTTCTACTCCGCTCAGCGAATCTAAAACGTTTGGCAGGCTGAGGGACGCGTCTAGCCACACGCGGGGAATTTCTACTGCGCTTAGCGAATCCGATACCGATTCTTGTGTTGAATTGATGATCTTGTAACACGGTTTACATTCGTAATAAAAAATAAATAAAAAATAAAACTAATCATAATCGTATATAAAAATTATAAATATCGTTAAAGTTTACTTGAAAATATAATAATAATTATTTTATTTCTAGTTTTGTTTTCTTTAAACACTGAAAGTGTTTATACATAGTCTACGTAAACAATCGTGCAATAATAATAAAACTTTTTGTCTATAGATCGATGTGCTGTATATAAAACTAAGAATAATATATATATATATATATCGTGCAATAATTAATGATTGATAATTAAGAGACTTGTTGAAATTTGAGTATAAGTGGATACAAGGTATAAATATATCGAAAAATTTATTCATTTAAATCGGTAAATAATATCGAAAAAATTGCACCGACGCTGAGCATGTACCCCTGGTACCGGGAGAGCGTCGCGGCGGCTGCTGCCGCCGGCCTTGGAGGACCGGTGGGCGTCGTCGGTTCCGGGTTTTGCGGCACAACCCCTGGCCAAGGTGGTACGACGATCAAGACTGAAAGTGGCTACTCTGACTGCATGCTGGCCCTCGACTACGTCCAGAGCAAGGTTAGTTAATTTCTATTTTTTTCTTCAAATTCACGGTTCACAATAACGCGGTTAAAACATTCACCGGTTAATTACGGACGAATTGACTCCCTACGGGGGTGGATAAACACGCGGTCGATTCCCTTCGGCTTTTATGTAAACGAGAGAACGATCAGCTGATACCAAACGACCCTGCGAGAGCTAGTATACACATAAAAGTAGCGAAACGGGTAGAAAGGGAAAGAGTTGTCGCACCGCGCGGTTGCACTTTCGAAGACTTTTTATCACACGGTTGTGGAAAAGTTCTTATATTCTTCTTCAGATTCTGGTCGCGATCTCAATACGCGTCTCTTTGTTCGGGCATGATTCACGATTTTAAATTACATTTTTTTTTGTTTAGTTTGTTAATTTATGTATCTTCATTTTTAAAAACGATTAGAAAATGGCTTTTGTTTTATTTCTAAATTGCATCTCGGAAAACAACTGCTTGTTTCCCTCTAAGACCGGGAAAAGTTAGTGAAAAATCAGGGAATTTCACCGATACACAGGGAATTTTTTCTTGTACTTGTTTTTTGCGATGCATATTTGAATAATGATGGTGTTGCCATAGACTAGGTGTCGACTTGAATTCTATCATTTCAAAAACACCATCCCAATCACACTTGATAAAATCTAAGTCAATAATTTCTTGGTTTTCATGCACTGGAACAACTCGACGTTATTTTTTTTCAAAAAAAGATGGAAATAATACATTATTGGCACTAAATGCCAGGGAATTTCATTTCAGTGAAATTGTCGTCACTGTTTCGAATATCGTATTACGAGATTCAATTCTTGTCGTCGTCTAGCTTCGGAGCGAATCGATGACATTATTATAATTTCTTGGGTAGATTGAAAAAGAATAAGTGACACGTCATCACAATTTTGACTTTTTCGTAATCCTTCATTGTTATTATTATTCTTCGATACCAAATAGTTATGATATAACATCTGAACACGATTGTATATATATGAAAAAAAAGGAAACACTATAGGTACCAGATTTTCTGATCAGCTACTCGTAACGTAACATTCGTAGGTATTATATTATATTTATATTATATATCAATCATTGCGGCGGTGGAGACTGGAATAAATCGCGTTACATAAAATTATTTAAGACCTTATAACGAGGAATGAGAAACAGAAATCGATGGTATAACCCAACTGACCACATGACATTTTTTTTTCTTTTCTCATTTCTTATTCAAGTTTCTTTTCAGTACGACTTTCAATAATATCAAATACCTGGATGACGAGTGAGAATAGAACGATTCGATTGCGGTAGTTGAGTAGTACGTAGCCAGCACCGATAAGATAGTCGACAAATGATATGCGTAGTAGTTGAAAAATATAAGAAGAAAAAACAGTTAATAAAATTAAAGTAGAAATTGAAGAAAAAAGAAATTTTTGAACCAAGTTATCAGCAAAATAGTGACTAGATTGTCGCTAAATTGCGATAACTGATCATATCTTATCAAAGAATCATTTTTCTCAGTTTACCTCATTCACATGATGAAGAATTGTTCTTCAAAGAAAATGAGACGTCGAGAGACACAATCTAATCAACCGTGTTTCTGAATCCTTAGGACAAGTCAATTTTTCGATGTGTAAATGAACTTTGGATAAGATAATAATGATTTTTGGAGTATGTAGAATTTGTTGAATCACGCTGTACTGGTTCCCTCGAAACCCCGACCTAAACAAACAATCGTCACATTTCAGTGAAGGTATCTCATCCAAAGATCCTTTTTAACGCCGCACAAACTCTTCTGTCTTTCGTTATAATTATAGCTACTATATTCCCAAAGTAGAAAACAGACCATCGATTGTTGTGGTAGGGTTGCAGAGGGGAGTTTAACGCCCGAGGTTTTAGTTTTGTTACGGAAATATTCGTCTTCTTTCAAGTATAAAATAACAAAAACGATCAAATCTCATGTTATACACTTTCATTTGAAATTAATTATCCCAAGGGTGTCGATTAATTAATTAATTTTCATAAATCAGAATAAAATTATGACCCCGTTGATTTTTCCGCATGACAGCATTGGGTGTATTTTCACAGAGGATCGTCTATATTTACACTCTGATTGAAAATATTTGATACGCGTGGAATAATTATTCGTTATCTTGTTATCTTATATCTATAAACGTGTAGATACGCGTAGGTTAAAAAAAAAAAAAAAAACATTCTCATTATATCTTCGGTTATAATCTAATTCGAATCACGTGCTACGCATTGCGGCTTATTAACTCTCATCGCCGTCTGTGTTTGTCCCCCAAGTAGCCGTATAATTCCTACGCGTCTTTAGATTTCAAGTTTAAGGCAGAGGCCGGCCATTGGGAAGCCTCCGATCCGCAAAAGGGCCTGGACAAGTTACCAAATCAAGCTACCACCGTTTTTTTTTTCTTTCTTTCTTTTTATGAAATCTCTGGATACCTCAAAAATGGCCTTTGCTCCACCCAGATTTTACCCCCCCGACCTGTACCAACCCCGCGGTAATATTTCAGCGCATCAATATTTCTTTCTTCTCAGGCTTTTGGGTATTTTAACATCCGGAATTAAATGTCCGTAGAACTGAGCGTGTCACGACAATCAACGTTTACGAGGTAATTGAAAAATAATACGAGAACCGTGACGACACGATTTCGGGTGGAAAGCCTTTCACTTAGACAGGTGTGACCGAAATCCCCGGCACGCAGGTGAAAAAGGGAACTTGAGGATCGAGGAAACAAAACGAAACTGAAATTTCAGGTCATTCAAATCGTTGGATGAAACTAAAAATATCGACAAATTTTTCAAAGACGAAGACGAAAAGAGTGAAAGAAAGGAAAAAAAAGAAAAAATGAAAAGGAGAATAAGAAGAAGACGAAGGTGCAGCGGCACGTCGGAGCTGATTCTCATTGGTAGGCGTACCGCAGGTGCGCGTGGGTGGGGAGGCGTGGTCGGCTTCGTCTGATTGGAGCAGCCCCTTCCCAGACCGGAAGTGGGGGGCAGCGTTCACGTGTGCAAAAACAATATCGCATCGTATATAGCGGTTGAAAAAGTAGCCAGGTGACATTTCGTGGTGCTGCTCATGGGTTACTGCCTTTTATAATACGCGCCCCATGCCTATCCGACGACAACCTCTGCCATACGCTGCACCCGACGCGACGCACTCGCTGTACATGATGCCGTAGTCATGAAAATTTGAGAAAATATATTTTACTAATTCAGAGAAGTTTTATTATACCAATTTTTCTAAAAAAAATAAATCGTTGATTATTCTTCCAAATGCACCAAGTTTGAAGATTTTAATTGTCAGAATGAATTTTTCTATTAGGGGTATCGTGTCAATTTAAACGAAAAAAAAACGGACTTCAAATAAAACCAAACTAATCAACCTCTGAAAATATATCCTTTCAAATAAAAAAAGAGAATTTTCAAAATCGGTTTATAAATGACAGAGTTCTGAAGTCGGTTGAAAAAAGGATGACAGTCAAAATTTGATAAAGAAAAAAAAAAATGCCAAATAGTGTTTTTTTTTTTTGCCATCTATTCTTCTTTCTTTATTTCAATGAAAATTCTATCTTCAAATTATATCAGATTTTTCAGTTCTATGGACAAGCGAAAATTTCTGTATTTTTTTTTTTTTTTTTTTAATTAGTAAATTCACAAATTCGAGTTGAAATTGTTAAAATACATTAGAAAAAAGAATAAAACATTTGGTGGTTATAATAATTCCCAACAATTAACATTTCGAATTGATTAAACACAAAAAAAAAATTTTTTACGCCGTCGCGTTTATGGTATTGTTTTATGTACTCGTAGCTAAATAAACAGAGAAAAGAGTAGAAGAGTGCAGAGCTCATATATGATACGTATTATAGTTTAGGTATACGTGGTACACGTAGTACGTAATACGATGGACGTAACGCCCCGCTGTAGAGTAGTTATGGTTATAGTAGTTTAACTAGCCGAGCGTAGTCCTGGAGGCATATAATCCACGTTTATGCATGTGAATATGAGGAGAAATGGTTTATTGCACTCGAGTAGGTACAGCAGTTAGAGCGGTAAGGCAAGGCAAGGCGAGGCAAGGCAATGCAAACCACTGAGCTGAGAGGGCCTCCCTCGTTGCGAAGGTAGTCAAGTACTGCAAGTTGACTTCGGTATACGTATACACCTACTATTCTATGCAAATTATTAATTAGTTATAAGCTTGTTAGCGATAACCGGATAAATTAACTATACGCTGGAAATTTATAATAGCTGTCTATAACTACCTGAGAGAGCTAGTATATAATAAGAAATTCAAACAAATTATATTAAAGACTCACAAATATTAGGTTTCACGGATATTGACATCGAGAATATGACGTGAATGTAGATCAATGTGAAGAAATGAGAATCAATCGGTATCAAAGTTTGAAAATTTATCCTCATACTGGAAAAATAGTGTGACTAAAAACGAATATACAAAATTCTCACGTCCTGCAGAAAAAATAAAATGTGCTTATACAGTCGGAAAAATGTCAAGTTGTAGTTACTATTCATTTATGGGTTCGAATATCGCATCAACTATTATTTACAGTAGATCGAACAAAAATCTAGTATTCCTGACCATAATTTCAGTTCGATTAAATTTGGCTCAAGCGTCGCGGCTTTCGCAAACTGAGAACTGACTAGATTTTGGTTTTGATCGTTTCAGTACTTTCCGAATTATTGAACCATAAAGTTCTTTAAAAAAATACAACTGATTGAGAACGGATCAACGGATTCGAATGGAATTGTGTATCACATGGTTTTTGGGTAGCTGATCATGAATCTGAGGTCAGTTTTGCAAAAATCCAATTTTGCGTGTTCAATATATGTATGCTGCAAGAAAAAAACTCAAAAACATTTGGATTCTGATGAAAATTGGTACTCGAACATTTTCTGGGTCACCAAACACGAATTCGAAGTCAAATCTGTGAAATTTAACATGCCGAATCCAATTTGCTAGGGGAAAAAAAAAACTAAAAACATTCGAAATCTAATAAAAATTAGTGCTGAAGGTTTTTTTTAAACCACTGATAAAAAATTTGCGGTCAGATTTGCAAAATTCATAACAACTGGAAGTAAAATTAATAACTAAAAATTCAAAGGGCTGCCTCATAGTCAGCCCATACCCTCTTGTTGTAAATAAAATTACTCCATTTTCATATTATGACGAGGTAAAATCCGAAATTTCAGAATAAGTGTTAATATCCGGCCATTGTGACATATATATTTAGACACCATCGGTGATGGATACTCAAATAAATTAAAATTGTCCCGCGATTATCTACCTCGTAGTAACGGGGGGGAGGGGGGCAGGTTCAGGGCACGTCGTGGAACTCCGAGGGAGTATATCGCGAACGATATAAATTAATTACGATAATTAATCGTGTAATGGGTTTAATTGGGCCGTGTTAAGTGTCAGCGGTGTTCGAAACCCAGGTCCTGTAATCTTCTTCCCAGCATCTTTTACCTCGGTTAGTCGGGTATTGGGTATATAGTTAACCTCCGAGACAAGGGAGTCTTGGGTACGATATAATAAATACTACGGAGGAAGTGTATCAACGAACTCAGTGTCGTATCTACTAATATATCTTTTGCAACTGATCCCACAGCTTTAACCACCTCGGGGTTATATAGTTTCCAACTAAGATACCACGCTTTGAAAATCCGCGGAGATAGTTATAGTGCACAGTGGGTTAATATACATGTGTATAATTCTGCCTACATGCGACTCGCCGTGTTTGTTCGATAGATTAACGCGATAAAATGAGATTTAATCGATCTGATAAGTCTATTAATGCGTGTACGGCGGATACGGTACGAGATTTAAATTCAAACCAGCATGAAAGCTCGTAAATCTCGTTAAACATTCTTCCGTTACTCAAAATCGACTTATCAATAATTACAATTATTTTATTTCTATCAACCAAACCCAAGTTTTACATTATAGCCGATATCAGACTTCCGGTCACTCCTAGGTAAAAATTTGTCTCAACGGATTGTCAAGGTCTTAAAATTCTCTACAAAAAACGTTCTCAAGATATTTCGGTTATTTTCGACCGTTTGGAAGATACAGGCTCAAATGTCATCAGAAAACTGAAAAATGCCGATTGTCGAGGTTTATCGTAGACCGTAAATAAAACCGCGGTTATCGACGACGTGTTGAAATGATATTTCGCGAGGTGCAAAGAGAGAAGGAAAAAAAAAACTATCGAAAAAGTGTGTAAAAACCGTAGAGTTTGTGCGGCTTGAACGATTGCGAGTGGAGTGAGAGTATTAGCGCACCCTGTACCATCCGCGGACGATAGAAATACACCGCGTGAAAGTTGAGCGTTTTGCCGTCGCGTGGCGCTACCGACCTTTGGATTCTAACTACGCGATATTAAACCGCGAAACGCTTCTGTTTCGTATACGCAATAATGTTCAGAGACCCCGGAGGGGAACTCGTACAGCATCGGTAACCAATTATCATTCAAACGCTAATTAACAATTATTTATTTCACACAGAGATAATTAAATGAGAATAAATAAATTTGAAGAAAACAAAAAAAAAACAAGAACAAACAATATTAATTACACCGGTTAAATAGCCTATGGGTATTATAAATAGGAACTCAAAAGCCCGGAACCTCTATATCCAATAGACTGCAAGCGGTAATAAATGCTTTGCGACCGTGTAAAACTACCGATCGTTATTAACGCCACCGAGTTATTCTTCCGGACTGTATTAATTATAGAAAACTATTCGAACGCTATTTTCTTTCTTCTTTTTTTTCCTCTTTCAATATTCATTCCACTCTTATGTATTAATGATCCGTGACTATATTGCGAATTCTTTTCGATTTAAAAAATTATTATAAGGATAAGATAATTTGTTATAAATCTTCAATTAAATACAAATCCTTCATATCGACAATGAAAAAATAAAAAAAAAACTAGAATCATTTTTATACCCGGCTTTTCAATCTACTCCGATTCTCTCTGACACAGGCGCGATGAGCTGCCAAGCGACGGCGGCTGACACGCGGTTACGAAGTTTCACAAATTGTCATTTTATTTTATTATTCAATTATCAATCATCAACGGATCGTTAGGAATTCCTGTATACGAATCGTTGTGGTTCTCAGGTAGTTTCAAATGGGAACGTACACCTTAAAATTAAAAAAATTGGAACACTACCGAAAATCATTTTTCAGACTTTTGAATGGTTAAGTTTTCACATGAATTTGTAAAAAAAAAAATTTGTTTCTGTCTATGATGCACGAAATAAAATCTATCGGTGGAACGATTTTAGTTTTTCTGGTCTCAAACTGCTCAGTAAAGAAGCCTTTTCAATAACTTTTTGATAACTTTAGTTTTACTCGAGTTATCATTAAAATTAACGTATGAAAATAGAAAAATGCTATTTTATTAGAGAAAATGATGAATATCTGATACAATTTTTGATCGGATCAAGAAGTTCTCTGTTCACCGATAGATTTTATTTCGTGCATCGTAGACAGAAAAAAAATTTATTCCCAAAATCGTGTGAAAAACATTCTAAAAGTTCCGTTTTTACTTTTTTTTTTCGTACATTTCAAGGTGTATGTACCCCTTTCAAGAGGTAATAGTTTTATATCTGTAGTTCGACCAACGACGAGGGTAATTTGTAAAGTACACTGCATTCGAGGGGCTATAAAATGTTCGTTGAAGAGTGAATCGCGTAGTGTATTAGTTGAGCCGCAGTGATTCAAATATTTTTAATTGTTGCTGAACCAAGACTAGCACAGCGTTAATGACTCCTGACTAAACAGTGGCTGGCATTGTGAACGTTAAGGGCCGCTGTTATACGGAGAGAAAGAGAAGGAGAAAGAGGAACGAGGAACGAGGTTGAACGAAAGGGAGCCGCGCGCGAATGAAGCTAAAGCCCTTTTCTATACAGGCACTGAGAAACCTCGCCAAGGAGCATATCTTCGGCTCTTCCACGGACTGCGCCGCGCATCTCAGAAGTTACGACTCCATTAAGAGAAGAAGAGAACCCTTTCGCTGATTTTTTCGACTTCATTTCGGTCGCATAAAACAAGCTATTTAAAATGCAGTGGCGTAATTATCAAATATGTATGTGATCTAAGAGTGATAATTTTTTACTTTTATAAAAAACGATTTTTGTCTTTTTTTTTTTTTAATCAAAATAATCAATCCGAAAAATTATCTCTAGCTTAATTTCTACACGATATCCGATTTCGTAAAATCGCTTCGATAACTAAGCAAACGAATAATCGAATCAGAGCGAACGCGACGGAAGGGCCGTCCGCGCCACTGCGGACGGCAAGACAGTTATGACTCTCCCTTCGTTCGTCAGTTGTTTTCTACTTCTTCATTTGCTTTTGTTTTCAAACTCAGCTCATACTACTATACTACTAGCCGTTGTCCGCGCGCGGGCTGAAACTTTTGCTCCTGGTCTTTTTTTTTATCTCTCTCTCTCTCTCTTTCTCTTTCTCTTTTTTCAAGACCGCGCTGAGAAGAGAGGAGAGAGAGACATAGGATATATATTCTACTCTCTTTATCTATCTCTCGCGGTATACTCGTAACACGTTCTCTCGCGCTTCTCTCCTCCCTTTGCACCCGTTCAGAGAGATGGTTTCTCTATTTTATTTTCACCTTTTTCTCGCTTTTTCTTTTTCTTTTCTTTTACAAACCATTTTTTTTTTGTCCCTCCTCTTTCCTTCTGGCTTCTCATTCTTGGTTGTGTGTGTGTGTGTGTTTTGTTTTTTGTTTTCGTTCCTTTTTTTATACGAGAGAAGGCGAGCTTGAAAGGAGCCGACGGTGCGTACAGTAGCGGCTACGGAATAGTGTACCCAATTATTCCACTGTACTATACTAATGCCACCGCATGATGTCCCATAATGCAACGGTGTCGCTTGATCACTGTAACCATACCGTATATCGACCATCGTGAGATAACAAAATTAATCTGATGACAGTAAAACAAGGAAGATGTAAAAATGTAATGTTTAATTTTTATTCTCAATATCAAGTCTCATATCTTAACGAGCTTCTTATAACAGCTGGTACCTACGTATAATTACGATGGGAATAATTTTTCGAAATAAATCTTCATTTCCGTCATACGGTTGTTAAAAAGTCTCAATCATTTGTCATTAATTTACATTTATTATTTTTCTTTATTACTTTATTTCTTTCTTATAGACTTTAATTAACTGATTATATATATATTTATACTGATGATAGTAATACAGCTATCTATGGATATTATAACGATTAGATAAGACTACCTTAATGATGACCAATATATTTTCATACAAAACAAACTGATCATTCATTTTTTCTTTCAATTTATATGTTATACTGTCCTTGACCAACTGATTATAAAAGTCGCAACAGTTGAGATAAAAAAAGATCAGTCACTCATTCAGAAATTGAGCGCGGTAAATTCAAAACGCTGATTTTTTTTTTATGGGCTCATCGGAGTGAATTGAACCCGCGTTCGTGTTGGAAAATAGTGAACGACAACAAATGAGCAGCGATAGCGTCAGTGTCTGACACCATTTTTCTACTGACTATTATTCTTTATGTCAGTTGACACGTAGTATAGCGTCAGAATGTCATCTGGAACTGGGTTTTGGTCCTTTTCCTATCCTCGCGAACCACCCTTCCTACCTACCCCATGAGAGACAAAATCAGGAGACAGTGAGTCTGGACGTAATTTTTTTGCATCATTTTTCGACGTCATCGGCAGATACGAACGAATCCCTCTACTACCACGGTTACTGCGTACATATAGATATCAGATACACGGACAAACCACATTTCTCTATACCTATATCCTATCCTAGCCACCTAGGAGAAACCCCTGCGCCAAAACGTCATGTCTCTTCCTTCTGGCTCGCTTCCTGACTTCCGTACAACCCTCCGCTTTTGTTGTCACCCAGGAGAAGAGAGAGGATCACTGACAGTTCCTGATTAATACAAACCTTAATGCTACTTTGCTCTCGTTCTTGGGGAAAAATACTATACGGACAAATATCACAGCATCGAAGACCAAACGCCTAACTAACGCGTTTTCGCTTCTGTCTTTTGTCATTCTCTTCTATTCGGAATTATAGAATTTTAATTACCGACGTTAAACTTTTTTTTAATAATTATAATAATCCAATTCAAAATTAGCTGCTTCTTTTCTATCGATATTTGGAAATAATTTTATCCATTGTTCGGTTCGATCCCTCATAATTGTCTCAACATAAAGGAAAAAAAAAATTATTCATATCTCAAAATCAAACCATCTAATAAAAAAGAGTATCAACCTTGACTGATGATCTTTTAACTTTGTGACGGAAAGAAAGGTTAAAAAACTTGTCTAAAAAAAAGATACACGAGGTTATTTATATTTCACCTGATCCCTTAGCGATCTCGCGTCCGCGTCCGGACTCATCTTATTCGTCTTGTTCGAGCGGTCGCGTTGTAAAGTCGATTATATTACATCCAAAGCAAGAGGAGAAGAGGTCCGGTGAGGTGAGACGAGGCGGAGGGCCTAAATAGCTTCGTGTACAACAGCTCTCAAGTATTTCCAATATCCTGCGGGGTGATAGAGAAGCTCTTCTCCACCTCTTTCAGCTCTCTTTCTCTCTCTCTTTCCATCTTGATCCTCGTCTCCTCGCTCTCTCCAGACTCTCAATCCCATTCCAATTCTCATTCCCGCCTCTTTTTCACCTCCGCGCTGCGCTTTCCCTCTCTGGATGTTCATTCATGCCGCGTGGTGCCGAGGACCTCATTACACCCGGTGAATGGGCCTCACAGCCTCCGGCTCGGTCTGGGTCTCGGTCTGGGTCCCAACCAAACCACCATCACAATCCTTTTAGCTAGATATTTCAAGCATATACGTAATCTACGTGTTGAGCTGTATCACTCCGGAATAACCACAAAATTATCTATACGTTTTTTATTGACAATGGGATCGATCAATGGGACGGAGATTTTCTCATCCTCTCGTTGCGAATGGGTATATCGGTGGTTACAAAAGTAATTTTTTCTTTCTTATTCGGGTCGATATTTAATGAATAATCGTTTTTCATTTGCGATAATCGATTAATTCAACGCGATAAGAATTACGTCGAATGGTATTTTATCGATAACGAAATCGTTCAACGATCTTATTTGTGTATTTTTTTGTCCGGTGACTCAAGTTATTCTGGAACCGGTCTGATCAACGTGTCTCGGAGTTGATTTTGTTATCAATGCTTATCACCGATGACCGGTGACCCCTCTGAGGCCCTTCAACGACGTTATCTCGAGCCTTTATTCAAACTGGTGTATCTGACAGGAGAATGTTGATAGCGGTTGAAAAGTATTTTATTTTTTATTGCAAATTTTTTATTTTCATTAATTTGAGTTTTTCAAATCATGATATTTGTTTCTTCGAGTGTTGCGGGAGACAATGAGCTCGCGTGTTACGTGAAGCACGAATTTCAATTAAAATTTGATAACAATTAAGATTGTATCAATTTTGAGTTTTATATGCTCTGGCATTCTGCTGATAAATTTAGTCGTAATATACAGCTTGATACCAACGCGATTAAAAACCGTGCCTCACTCGCGTGTGTTTATTACGTGTGTTTGATAATTCTTATCGAGCGAGTTATATTTTTTCATGACAATTTAATTTGAAAGTTTTTCTAGATTTTTTACATTGGTAAAGAAAATGTGTTTGTGTATCAAACGGACTGCCAAAAGCTTAGAATTGACATTGGTCGTCGATATCAACCGAGTTTGGGAAAATCGCGAAATTATTAACGCGAGTGAAAAAGTATAAAAGTTTTCAATCACCAAAAAAATCGATTTGAGGATAGCACAACGTGATTTTAACCAGCAATATTCGGTCGTTAACATTTGAAAGGAAATGAAATCTGTTAAATATAAGTGACGAAGCGAAGACGATGACTTTGGCCAAAGATTTATCGGGAAGTGGAGGTAGGAAATCCAGCCCGCCATCCCGGTTCCCGAAGGATCAGGAAACATTTTTTGAAAATTTCAAGTATTACTACTACCAAAATACACCGTATTACTTCCGCCGTGGTTACTACGGACTGTTTTACAGATCCGAAGTCACGGGTCCGATCGAATACACTAAATTTCGATGTCCCAGTCCGGTGAGATGATAATTTTTTTCTTTGATTCTTTAAACCCGTAGAAAATTAAACAAAAATACCGAAGGTTATAGAGGCTAATTGTAAAAGTGTAATTAAAAGAAGTTTTGTAATATGAATATCTGATACCACTAGCTACGATCAAGCTCATAATATCACACGCAGGAATTCGTATCGCACATCGTTCACGTACTTATAATATGTACACTGCGAGTGACATTAAAACAATCCAGATTCATTTTACGACTGCCATTTGCTACTTAGGGATATCGTTCCTTTTTTTCTTTATCAACATCCGTTAGTCATTGCCCAGAGGTGGCTTCTATTCGGATGAGGATAATTTTCGATACAGGTATATTATACGTCATCAGACGACGACAGTCGATCGGTATCCGATTATTCTCCTTTTTTTCAAATGAAATAATGAAAATAACATAATTTTTAAGTGCTAAATAATTGTTTAGTGTGTATCGTTGTTTTTGAAACGACTTATATATAAGATCGCGTGTTTTCTATGGGCGGGGATTTAAAACCCTAAGGCAAACTCCGAGGTCCAAGGACTTGTCTGTTGTACCGAGAAACTATTACCTATACAAGTAAATGTAAACTAATACTGAATCGAATTGAATCATAGTACGAAAGCCTTGGATGTTCAGGAAATGATCGTAGAATCACGTGGGATATCCTCAAGTAATTTTCTAAATTATACATCACGTTCGTAAATGAAATTTTTTTTTCCTCTGTTCTTATCGATAACGGCATTTCACTCGAATAATAAATGTACCAAGTGAAGAATTATTCTCGGCACGTGCTCGTGACTCGGTTTTTATACTCACTATATTATAGTGTGCGATGTGATGATTTGTCGTCGATTGTTCTCTATCACGTAGGTATACCGTAACCGTGATTAATAATTGTCGCAATTAGCACCCGACATACACCTCCGTATACAAAATCATCGGATAATTGCAATGCTCGGATTTAATAACCTACCTATACATATGTGTGTGTATGTATATATATATGTAATACAGAGAAGGCATGTATCGCGTGTCTCAAACACCGTCTGACAAATATAAATACATACCTATATATATAATATTTTAAAAACTAAAATTCTCTCTATTATTTCTTACCATCCCGCTAGATATTTTATACATTTTTTTTTTTTTAAGCTTGAGGCTATGTGTTCAAACACTCGTTAAGATCTTGTCGAGGGAGCTACACGCTTGTTAATTTCTATTCCTTTTTTTTTCATCTTCTTTACACCGTTACGACTCAATATCCTATACGATCTGAACAATACTTTGTTATCTACAGTGTAATAGGAACATTAGAATAAAAAAAAGAATTACCGAATTCATATTATATACCGAATTCGAATTATTCAAATTTTGCGATATTGATATCAGATTCGAAATCAAAGACCCTGCAAAGAGAGAAGAAAAAAAATTAGATGTGTAGTAAATTCACAATCATTTCTTCTAATTTAGTGTGTATAATGAGTAAAAATATTCCTTATACGTGAGAAGTTGTCAATCGATCTGTGTCACCTGACGATCTTTAAAGATCGGCGTTAATCACGCGCTGCAGCACCGTAATTTGTGGACCCCTGAATCCCCCAACGGCAGGTATCAATTCGTCTGCAAGAGTTTCGAAAGCTCTCCGAGTAGGTTGTCTTAATCGAGACCAATTTTCCCCAAAAGATGTACATCGCCTCTCCTCTGATATCCTATACGCGAAGTGAATCCAACTTTTACACACAAGTGTGTTCGTGTTTGTGTCAGAAGCGAAGGAAGAAGAAGAAGAGAGGTACTTAGGTATATATACCTTTTATCCGCTTCCATCCTTTGCGGGTTTTCTCGTCAGCTCGAAGTCCAACGTCCATCCGTCGTTTCGTTTCGTTTCGTCCGCGTGTGTAACGCGGCTGGCTAATGATGATGACAGTCTTATTTCTCGGGGACGCGGGTCATTTTTCAAAAAACCCCTAGCACCAACTACTACACCGAGTCCGCGAGCGAGAGACCTAATGTCCGGAACGATTCTAACCATTAGAGGCTAGACCTGGGGGAGTCTTTCGCGTCCCCACGGTGTCCCTGAGTCTCCTCGACTCCCTCAGGAAGAGGAGTATGAGTAGATCGCGGGTTATCCTTCGGGACGAGCACAACGATATTCCTATCTTACTTTTCCTTTTCTTGGGAAGGGGGACGACGGGAAACACCGCGTCGCCGATATCTTAATCATCACCGTGGTTGGGAGTCTTTTTTTTCTTCTTCTTCTTTTTTTTTTAGTAAGTTCTCTATCAAACGTTGAAACCGCAAAGTTCGGGGTGCAACGGGATTTTATATCATATCCTACACACTGGTTTCCGGCTTGAATACGATTAATTATTCTCCGTACGTACAAACTTAACTTAATTCATCACCCCCCTTCCTCCCTCCCTCGTGTATAAACATAGTCAATTATTTAAATGTATTTTCTCGTATGTCCATTCAGTCTGCGGGTCATCTCGTTAAGAAGTTGGTCGTTTGGTTTAGTTTTATAACTAAGAGCTCTGATTTTCATTAACTAAATTCATTTAACGAATCGCTAATGACATACTATCTGAGAGAGAGAGAGGAGGAATCAATCAATCAATTGGGTAGTGTAATAAAATTTCTTAAAATTTAGGAACTCGGTTAGGAATAAAAAACACGAATTTAATTTAATTGTTTAAATTTTTTGGGACAGTAATTTTTTCTTTTCATTCCTTCCGAATAAACGAGAAATTAGATTTGTTGGACGAGTAGAAATTTGATTGAAAAAAAAAAAATCAAAATTCTATTATTTTCTGATACAATTTTTTTTTTTTTTATATTTGCGAATCAATGTTCTTGTTAATTGATATAATTTTTCACTCAGTTATAACATTATATAGATATACTAGAAATAGCGTAAATCGGTTCTCCTGCGGTGAAATTTTTCCTCAGATTCTCTCATAAGACGGAAGTGCACGGCTCAGCTGTAGGATAAGATAGATGTGCGGTACTTCCGGTTGCGACGAGGCATGGCGTCTGCGGGGCGGCAGAGCCTTGACTCTCTTGGCGGGAAAAGGGGACTCGCGGTTAAAAGGAAAAGGGGGAAAAGTAAGAATAAGTGAGGGACAGAGGGCGCTGCTAGTTTTGCAGAATATAATTACCGAAGATATATATCGCTGGAGGTGGATCATGAAACAAAAAGAAATCGTTGAATATAATTGCAAAGAAACCAAAAAGATTTTATTTTTTTTTTTAATATCGAGGGACACAAAACGCGCCATGTAATCACAATACCTATACCGCTTAACCCGATACCTTTATGTCGTATGAGGAAAGCTAAACCCGTGAAAACGATTAAAGATCTCGACTTACTGCAGTGACAGGTGAGGGTCACTAAATCCATATAGAATACATATACATTATAGAAATTTACATAATAATTTTTATGTCTATATCCACGTGCAGCACCGTTAACCAAACTATCGAATGCGGTATCATTCATACGCGGCTATATCAATGGCTCAGGTATACGAGTAGAGAGAGAGAGAGAAAGAGAGAAAAAAAAGCTTTATTCAGAGTGTGTGTATATACATGGGTGAATAAAACCAGTCAGAAAACAAGTAGAACAAACAAAAAAAAAGTTACTTACACGTGTGAGTTAGATTTTAAAAAAAGGAAAAGAACGAGTCGATATGTCTTCCTGTAAAGTATGCGGCGGTATATGTAGAAATAATTAGATATCGATGAATTGGTTTTATTTTTAATTCTATATATATAAGAATAAAAGTACTTCTTGCAGGGCGTGGTGCTCTCACAGCTCCACCTTATGGGCGGTCACCTGTTGGCATATATATATATATGCATGTACATACATGCAAGTGTACGAAAACCGTATTGTTTGAAAGTACGAGTACGTAGGTGTATGGGTTGCTACAATCGAGAGAATCGTTTTATTAAATACAATTTATACAATCTAGTTTCATCAGGATTGATCCCTGCAGGAAGTATAAGACGGCATATATCGCGATAACATCAACTTATTTATGAACGAATGTCATTCACCTGCTAGCCTGATGCGACTGACTCATAATTCATCAAGAAATTATTCAAATAACAGACACAAAAAGAAAGTACATAGAATTTTTAATGACCGACTGATTCATCATGCACTCGGGAATCTATAGAAATCTTTTTTTTCCACGAAATCAATCACTATGGATTTTTAGATCGCCACCAATTGATTAGGATTTGTTATTCTATATACCAGAAGATCGAATCGATTATTATTCAATTAAATAAAATTTCTCATACATGTGTGTGAAAAATGTTAAGAGAAGTAAATGCAGTAAACTCGATCGATTTACTTGATGACAGATATTTTTTATATCAGATTCTAATCAATCAATGAAACGTACGAGTTGTCGACATTGTGGTAATGGGGTTGCGTTATTGTTGTACCTATTGTGGGTGTCAGGTGGGTAGGATGCGCAACGACCCTGATAATTAGGTGTTTTATCACAACTGTGGGCCCGGCGTTACGTTGCGCTGCGTCGTTCACCTGCTATTTCAATTTAATATAATTTCAACTCGTTGGTCACGGTTCCCTGCTATGATAATTATCATGTCCTCAATAACTCGTTTGCACCGAAATCACAATTAACCCTACCGGAAGTACAAGAGATGTGACAGAAATATTTTTCTGGTCTCTAAATGTTTCTCATCGTCGCGTTTGTTAACTAGAAACAGAATTTCAATACTTTTTCCTGTCTCTGTGTAATCATACAATTGACTGTCGTTTTTTTTTTTCACCTTTTCATCTAGTTGTCAAATTTTTACAATGATGCTTGAACAGGAGATACAGGAAAAAAAAATTTACACCTATGATAATTATAACAGAATGTAGTAATGAAATAACACATTTATTCGTCACTTCCTATTACACCTGTTTAATGACCATTGTGGTAACAGTCAACATCGTGTCAGCCCAAAGCTAGATTCAAATCAAATTCTATAAACCATGGTCAAAAACATTTCATTTCCTTGACAAGTTCACATCTCTTATACTATATAGATATACATAAATATATTGTATATGTAGGTATATATTCTGTGAAAATTTGATTCACCATGGTAGATTTTGTGCATAAATATCATGTATAAAGAATTTTTTATTTCTCAAGGAGAATGATTGAATCGAAGTATCGATTAATTAGTTTCACCTCGATTCGTTCGTCTAAACTTATTCAACTGATGACAATCTGTGTGCCAAAAAGATAAAACCTTGTCCAATTAAAACCATAATTTTTCTATCGGTCAAGATCAATCGATTGTCAAGCTTGAAGAATTTTTTTGTGTCTCTTTTCATCATTTTTCTTACGTTCCTGTATTCTCAGTTTTTACTACTTTTTATCTCTTCTTTCTATAACAATTAGCCAACCTTTAAACCAATTTCAACGGATTCATTCAATTTTGTGGCGTATCGAATAGCGAATAAAAATTAATTACCAATGGTTCAATTAAGACGAATTAAGAGACGAGTTATTTCGACTGAAAAGGAGTCTGTTATTTGATGAATCGATTCAGCTGGATAGCGATAGCATATATTGAACGTACTTTGATCATTTGTGTCGCCATTGGCGATACCGGGCGTTTAATTGAGTATGATGAAAGATTTGTAGGAATAAGAAACAATGGGATAACACATAGTGTGTATAACTTGTATTCAAATAAGATAAACCCTGAATGACCCTTTGGCAACATTTACGCACGGTATTAATACCGTCGTATGTAATCATTGATGCAAAATGGGGTTAAAAGTTACCTATCAATCATACCTCAGCATTGAACCATGGGCTTTTTACGTCCCGGTTTAACTAACGGTAATAACTAATAACAATGTCTCCGGTATTTAAGTACTGTCCGCATATCCATGAAACTTGATCAATTTTCAACATTAACACGTCAACGAAATTTCGAATCCTCATCCAAATTACATATTCATATATCACCTCAATGGCAGATTAATTCAAATCCTTAATATCATCAACGCATCGCGACGCGACGTGGGACGAGAAAAACAATAACAATAATCATTGCGACATCGTGCGTACAGGTGATCCAAAGATCAAGTCGTAACCACTGACGAAGATACGTCAAAGCCTAACCTATAAATCAACTAACACCTTTTTTTTGTCTTCATACATATTTGCACCATGGGTTTGTTGCAATTCATGAATACGCATCGAACAATGGCACGTGCAGAATGTTGCGTAACGACTCGATCATGAACGATACGCTTTACTTGATCCCAGTGTCATCAAAGTTTCGGAAATTTCTCTTATCTCTAGGATACGGAAAGTACAGTCTTTAAGTCGCGACTGAGTTCCGGCATCCGGAAGACGGTATTTTCCCGGTGTCCTGGGGTGTCCCGTGGACCATGGATGAAGCAAACTGTAAGACTAACCGTATCCCGGATTTCTAAGGATTTTGGGGGGGGTTTGGTAACAAGAGAATACATGGCTGCTGCATGTCAACGGTGACAAATAATTGCTATCGCGGTCTAATATAACGGGGATATTTTTTTCTTCTCATCTCCCACCAGATTTCTATTAGACACGTCATTATCTTGGTTGAAGTTTCACAGGCGAAAATGTTAGTCAGCTGGGGAAATTTGAATAGGCAAATCTTACTCCTCGAAGTTGATAATTATACACTGCAGATATTCACACTTGATATATCTGCTTACGTGTACATACGAAATATATTCGAATGAAATCATCTGCTACTTAAAAACTTTAACCATCATTCGATTAATTGATTATATTTCTCAACTGTGACGTAGGATGATTGTATAAATGAAAAATAATAATGATAAATAAAATTTCGCCCTTGGTTTTACGATAATGTCCAAAAAGCGATTGTTCAATCCCATTATTTTCAATCTATTTTTTTTTTTGCAAAACGGTAAAAAATTGCCAAAAATCAATTTAAATATCTTTAAAATCGTTTCCACGCAATTTTCTTCAATCATATTTTCAGTCTCTTATGAAATTTATTAAGATTGAAGTTTAATATAAAAAAAAGTTGAGTTTAAAAGGAAGACACATGATGCAGATTTCTGAAAGTATGTAACTAACAAGAGTCACAGAGACTATGAGACAGACTGGTTCCAATTAGTTGTTCCCTGCAGTCGCAGTCGTGAGGGATTTAATTCAGTGAA
>JAFFZH010013888.1:0-16950 GCA_018420115.1 Euura saliciscinereae | reverse complement strand
TCACAAGCCTCGTTAATGTCTTTATACAGATTCAGGGCGGACCAGTCCAGCTTCGAAAGGCTGTGATAGAGTAAAACATAGTTGGCCTTTTTAAAGTTATAACGTCGAGTACTAGGCTCAGCCGAGAAGCCACCCGAAGTCCCCAGGAAAGCATCAACAGCCAGGGTGATGGCAGGGTGATAGTCGTCCTCTCTAACAAAAGGTATATGACAACGGTCAACCTGGACATTCAGATCTGAGAACACAAGATCAAGTCTATCCCCCCGAAAGTTTGTAACATTATTAAACTGCGTAAGGCCAAATAAATAGGAGAAGTTACGTAGATTGGTAGATCTAGCGTCTCCAGCATTATGGTTCAACGCAAAACAAGGTGCATTAAAATCGCCAAGCAGTAAAACACGGCCACCGAGGCTTAGACACAGGACTTCCAATTTGTCAAAAAAAAACGAGTAATAATCAGCATGCAAGTCAGGAGGTAGATAAACAACTATAACTAATAACTTAAAGTCTCTACACAAAATATGAAGTCCCACGACGCTAGCGGCCGGCACGTTGGACAACAAGTCTCCCAAGTCAGTGACAACTGCTGTCATAGATCTTCTGAGGGCGATCAGAACACCGCCACCCCTTCTGCCGATGCGGTCACAGCGATGAACAGCATACTCATCCAGGCTGACAAGCTCAGAGTCAAGAACAGATGGCTTGAGCCAAGTTTCAGTGAGACATATCAAGTCGAATTCACGGTCAGCAGTAGCACACAGCATGTCTCTAGTCTTTGTGTTAAGACCACGAACGTTCTGATAATAAAAGCTGAGCGGTGTCGAAGGTCGGAAGTTGGGCACTCTTAGTTTAAAGACTCATCCCGGGAAGAAGCTGAGACACCTACCGACGCCGCAGAGGACGAAGCCGACGACACGCCAGCGGAATCCTTCAACTTGACGATCCTCAAAACACCTCGACGATGTCGCAAGACAAGTCCAGTCTCACCAGAAGCTTTACGGTCCTTGAGTTCACGCCTCAAGTTCTGGAACTCCTTCAATTGCCTAGGGGTGCGATCAGGAGAGAGATAGATATGCCTGAATTTGTCTGAAGTCCGCAGCAGATGAGCGGCACGCAGTACATTGATGGCTTCAGAGTCCGCGGTGAAGGTAACCTTTACGGGCCGGGGATGAGTACCAGTGCTCTCACGTCTGCCGATCCGAGAAAAACTAATACCATCAAGATCCACAGCTGGAACGATGAACCGGAAGGCCTCCGAGATAGCCTTAAGATCAGCTGTACGCTGTGCCATAGCTGTAGCGGCAGTAGGCTCAGAAAGCCCGAAGACCATAACATTAGAGGCTCTGTGAATACGTTCACCGAGCTCGGCAGTTACGTCATCGACATCACAAACACGTTCGGGCACCGCTGCTGATCCATGCTCTGAAAGTTTAGCGATTCGATCAGTTAGGCTCTGTATAGCAGCAGAGGTACTAGCATGGGCCGACTCGAGAGCAATCTGCTTAGACGTCAGTTGGTTGATATCAGCACGACAGGTAGAGATATCGGTATGCAGACCACTGAATTTTCCTTCCAGAGCTTCTACAACGGAACGAAATCCTAGGATTTCCTGTTTTAGGGCACCAAAGTCATTTTTAACGGAGCGTAGTTCCTGCTGAATGAATTGCTTAAGCTCTAGGATACCAGAGTCTGTTCCTGGACCACGAGTCGAAGAACAACATGTCAGGCGCGTCCGAGAGGAATCCAAGATCTTCAGTTTGGCAGCACAGCTGGGATGATAAGACTTGCAGCATTTAGCGCAAGACAGCGCGCTGACCACCGACTTAGAGCAGCCGGAACAGACGGATGGGGAAGTGCTATTATCACCGTCAGGCATGATTAAACGGGACTAAGGCAAGTAAGAGTCCACACAGATACCGGGACACGTATGTGACACACGCACGGACCTCCTAATCCAATGTTTGTACACTCAACCAACAGTCACTAAGCGTTGATATACATAGTTTGTGACAGCAATATTTTTGATACGGTTGAACGAAAAAGAGCAATTGGTTCACGAGGCAAAATCCGAAGAGCATAAAAATGTACACCACTATACGCACAACAGAAGAACTCATATATTAGCAGAAAATCCGGGCGCGAAGGGATAAATAGTACGGCGAATAAAAGCGGATAAGCAGGAGCTCATGCGAAGCACAACCTTTCGATAGGAACTCTCGAATTATCAAAATCACTTTGTACTCGCTCGCTATGCTTGATAAATTGGGTCTTCGTAGATCCTCACTCGCCATGCTCGCTCGGTTATCAGTATTTTTCTGACCGATTATTTATATTTTGTGTATCCCATTGGATGGACGGTGAAAAATCTTGAATTCTCAGTTCATTTCTCTAACTCTGACTTTTGCTCCGGGGCAGATGTGAAGTATTAACCCTCATTGGGTTGTCGAAATTGATCCGTCAAAATCATTTACAGTAAATATCCGCAACGCTGAACCCTGTGTGCGGCCCTCCTCCTTTCTCATCCAGGCTTGGGAACGGCATCAGCGGAGTTACTTATAGGCAGGGTTATAGTCACTGCTCATTGCAAATTAAATCTTAAAAAGTGTTCACAGTAAGGAAGTCTGAAAATCAGTGTATAAATAATCATCGATATTCACTCAATAAAGGCTTCCGAGATAGTACTGGTTTTATAAATAGCATATCAAGATTCGTCCGTTCCATCCGGTCCACCAAGGTATTCTTAGAACCCAATGATTTCAAGTCGTGTAACTCCGGTAGTCTAATAACTGTGCCGCGATGTGAAAATTGAAAGCTGAGTCATCGAAGCAAACCCCCGGAGCGTAGCGCAACGTACACATTTTTTCCACAGAGCTAGAAGTATGCGTGCGATAACTATAACCAACGCAGCTAGACGATTGATCATATCGTCAAGTCCTGAGGGAACGGACGTATTCGGCCGACAGTCCAAAACTGAAACGTAACTCAAAAAACTGTGTATGAAGTGTTATGGACCTCTATACTCGTCTCAAAGCGCATTCCGAGTTACGCCTGCTCTAGACTGCCCGCCGAGATACCTCTGCTTCCTCAGGACCCGTCGATATATCAATCAATATGTCAATAGCCCGTCCACAAAATAGTCTCTCTGGAACTAGACCACTCGGGTATATTGACTCTTTGAGACCCACGCCATTTTTTTGTTTTTAATATACTTGCCTCGATACTTTATCGAGTCCCTTGATATTCAGCACCTGAATCATGAACATATAACCAATAAAGCGTGTTATTCCACATCGTCAGAATTTTTTCACCGAGCTAGATATAGTATCAGATGGTTAGCCATGAATGGAGAACAAAGTATTATAAGCTGGTCGAGGCCGATTTCATCTGACACATAACAAATTTCACATATTTTCAATGATTATGTTTCGCATACTGAACTATTAATAATTAAAATAAAAAATTAATTAAAATTAAAAAAAATAATAATAATAATTAAAAATTATACGAACGACCAATTGATTAATCTGACTGGCTGACTCTGATAACCTCATAACTTGAACTTTCCATGAAACTGACTCGCAATTTCCATACGATGTAGAGCCGAATATATAAACTTCAAAGCCCATCTTGCTTTATTTCACTTTCTCGGTAATGATTCTCATATCACATCATTTACCTCAATATCACGTAGTGATAGCGAGCGGAATGAAATGTCTTCGTTTAGCGAAAATCTGTCAAAGCCAAGCAGCCGACGCAAACACGCTATAGCTAGCAGTTTCGGTCAATCGATTCTCGATCTGTTACGTTTGAAGATGGCGGCTTGTTTACTTCGATTCGATCTCCCGTGGTCACCCCCCTTCCTCTTTGGTCGCGCCGTGGTTCTCACAGTGCGGTCACAAGCGCTATCTGGCGGCTAAGTTAGGTACTTGGATCACCGCTGTCCCTGCTGTCTAGTGGTGGCCAATCTTCTCTGATTTTTATGAACATAGGTTTTGGCTGAAGGCGGTGAAGGAGAACAATATTCTGACGATGAAAACGGGTCCTCGGAAACTTTCAAAAATCATATCTCAGCTCTCCGGGCACCGATTACATCGAAATACAACTCAAACGTAAGCTTTTCATGCCCATGTCCTAGGATAAATCTTCCAATCCCGTATATGTAGCGAGGCGAAAGAAAACAGAGATTCTGATTACCCCCACCACTGCGAATAGCTCCCGTTCGGGTAAATAGACTCGGTGAGTCTACGCGCGGCGTTTAAAAAGTTTTTTTTTAATGTACTTGGCGCGAGACTCTACCGAGTCTCTTGATAGGTTTTATCATATTCCATGTTGCTTTGTCTAATTTGATGTCAAAGTTCAACACATTGAAACCTGTTTTTTGCTCAACACGAGCTCGGTATTTGTCAATTTTTCGCATCATACAAACACTTCGGCCAATATATGAATTATATTACGGTTAAAAATGCCACTGTGAGAAACAACTGTTATGATGAAGATTAAATTTCAGACTCTGATTGATGGTGATTATAAGCAGCGAATATCATAGTGAAAAATGCCACTGTAGACAAATAAAGAACTGTTATACTATGATAATGAATAAATTTCGGATTCCGGTTGATGGCGACTACAAGCAGCGAAATGCACGTGTAAATAGAAGCGGTGAGAGGATTCGTATTGTGTTCTTGAAAAACCGCTAGAGTACACTACCTTATCGACGAACAACTATCGTCACTGAATCGTCGATAACAAGGACAGCCTCACCACCATACATAGGTATGTTCGTTCGCGGTTCTTAAAAAGGGTTAAAGAATACAAAATTGAAAACTGCCGGAAAAGCACTTTAATGTGAAGTTTTACCCTTTAAAAATAGCAGATAACACGGACGTAAGACAGCCTTTTTTTTAAATTTTTTGTCGACTTCAAACGCGGTTACTCCCGATTTTAGATGTACTATATTAATAAGCAAAAAAGTGAGTTTTATTTCAAACGTAGACACGGTGAATGTAAAAGTGTTTCGAAAAATGGAATCTACATCTAAACGGCTTGTGGTTCAACCCCTTTAATTTGAGTATACTTCAACCCCGAATGGCATATGGCATAGTAAATAAAGAATTTCGGCAATTTAAAACTTCAAATTTCATTTATGCGATTAATCATTAGATGCGCGATTGTAAGAGCATTGTGCTGCTCATTTTTTCGACCAGCAGGTGACGCCTAAAAACTAGGTAATTCTCTACAAATAGCGGATTATTTACTCAGGGTATCAGTCCCAATGATGGAATGATACTATTAAGAACGCTAAGTGACTTTACGTGCTTCACTGCAGCTCTGTAAAATTCTCCGTCTCAAGATGAAATGGATTGGACCCAAAGGAGTTCTCTAAATCATTACAAGCAAGATGGCAATCGTAGGGCTAGCTTGATTCCCTCTAGAATACTTCACTACGCTTTACGACTAGGAAGCTTCCAGCGCATCGAATACAGAGTGCTTTCACTGAACGTAGCTGCATACTTGAACAAAAGACATTATTGAGGTTGTTGAGAATTTGCACAGCATGAAGTGTCAACATGTATCATCCAATGAAGTGTGTGAAGTCTTACAGGCTTCAATCTTTTTTACAGCTTCAAATTTAAATGCCATCATACAAACTCTGAGAGGTAAATACCCATGGTAACCTTAAAAGGAAGCTGTGGCCTGGTTGAACGAAAGGTCCTGCACAAGATGAGCGGTGGTTTGTGTCAGTTTTCAATCCTCGACAATATCACTGCGCTGGGAGGACCTAAGAGTTCCTACAAGATCCTCTATCGGCACATCACTTCCCCTCCCCTCCCTCCGCCTTCCTCCAGCATGCTTTGGATCTGCAATTAAGAATATCAAGTTACTCCAAAGAAGATGTTTTAAGCTTAATTCATGATTGAACGACCAAATAAAGACTGAAGTTCTCACACATAGCAAAGTTTACATAGTAATTTTACTTGATTTGAAAGAATTCAATTCACAGATAAATCAATATGTGGTGTTGAAAATCGTTTCTTTATAGATTTACTTGGGCGAAGAAGTACAGATGTCCGCAAATCGTTGGTTTTTGATACAGCTGAATAAGCCAACCATATTTCTTAGAGATATGGTGGAATTGATCTGGGGCACAAATAAACTGATCAATCAGTGTCTGGACCCTTACCTGCCAAAGTGACAACACGATTGAGTGACCGGTCTCCCATAAAAGCACTGACACCGGAAAAAAAAGACTTTCATACAGTAATTAGAAATATCTGATTTAATGACGATTATTCAAATCGCTCGATCTTCTCGATGCAATAACATTTTTTTTACAGAATTGTACAGCGATTTCTTGGAAGCGAAAAAAATTCCAACAAAAGAAAGAATGAGACTGCTACGGGGAGTGCCAGAAATCTTTACTAAGAAAATAAACTATCTCCGGAACCAATACTACGAATAAAGAAAATAGTGCTTCATATAGTACTTTCATGCATTTATACAGAGTTTCGTACGATTGCCATTTTAGTTGCGGAGAACCGGGCGCCCAAGCGATATTGTAGGTACTAATAAGTTATGGTTGTGAAGAAGTACAACAGAAATCGTAGTTGTTTATTTTTACTTTTTAGGACCTAGTCAATGAGCTTTGTGTACGAAAGTACTACCGATATTACTGTGATTGAAAATTGAGAAAAAGGTAAAATATATGAGGTCAGAGTTTTATAAAGTTATAATATTTCTATGATCGTTTTAAGATGTATCAGGTTTTGATATGGATATGCTCGTGATTATCTGGTGTTTGAAGCGTGGAAAAGAAAACATATATGAAATCATGGCGTACATATAAGGTATAAATTTAAGGTATTGTGCATTATTATATACTAAGGAAAAACCGGCAGTAAATAAAAAATACTCCAATAAACAGATATTGAGACAAGTGAAAAAGTTGTGTGTTATTCATTATCCAAGTTTTCCTATGAATTAAGCTGTAGTGATAACGTTCTGTCCTTCCTGCTTACTTGTTTTGGTTCCATTTATGTGGGCGTTGAATAGAAAAAATTACGAGATAAATCATATGTAATAATGTTTAAAATAAATCACACACATATCAGTTTCAAACAGATTACGCGCTAAATTACATAATAGTAGTAGTAGTAGTATTCATTTATTTGTTTGAGACCTTCGTCTGTACAAATGTGTGGGGGGTATAGTCCCGTGGCGTTCATGGTAATATGTATAACAAAACAATGTAAAATATATAGTATACGAAAATAAAATATCAAGTACGGCAGTAATACTGGAATAAACTATACACTATACTGATACAATAATAATACAAGGGTAAAATATAAAGGTTAAGAATTAAAAATTAAAATTAAAAAGGGGAGGGTTGGAGTTAAGTTTTTTTTTTTTTTTTTTTTTCCAAATACATGTGGGTAATAGGAGGGTGAGGTGGGTGATCGAGGGTTACATGTCTGTTGTCTTACAATTAGGGTGAAGGTTAAGATTTTCTTTATTCCTTAAGGTGAGTAATGGCCCTGCTATTCGTTAATTATGAATGATCTTATTTTTATTGCATTTATTACGTACAGATATACATCATTGAGTTGCTTGGTGCTATTCACTGAGAGAATCTCTTGCAGTGTTTCTTCGTCGCTTCTTCGGTTTCCGCGTATGTACTTCGCTAAATAATGTTCTCGTATCGGATTGTACATGGGGCAGTATATTAATATGTGTGCTAGGTTTTCTTGTGCGTTAAGGTTGCATATACTGCAGGTTTCGGTGCAGTTTATCCCGTATGACATGCCTTTGTGGGAAATTTTTAAGCGCGTCTTACAGCTAAGTCTTAGTTCCGAGATTATTCTTTTTTTCGCTAACGGTACCCGCCATTGCAGGTAGGCTTCACACCCTTCCAGGCTACTAATGCTTCTATATAGAGGGTTGTATGCGGAGTTCAGTACTCTGTCTATGGCCCTACATTGCAGGTCGTTGTTGAGTTTTTTTACCAGGTTGTTCTTTTGGTACGATATTTCCTGCGGGTTTGCGAATTGCTGCTCCCAGAGACGGTCTTCTCCGAGTTGGGCAAGCCAAGTTCTAAGCTGCGTGGCCCAGTTGCGGTCAATTCCTAGCTTATTATTGCGGTCTAGCTCACACAGTTTGTTAAAGCATTGCTTTGGTAGTCTGTTTTCGTTCATTTTTGAGAGCTTAAGCCACCACTCGATAGTTCTTACGAAGACGTCCCTGTTAACTGGTAATACCGCGAATTCTTGCCATATATAGTGGTTTGGCGTGTTTCTAGGGAGGCAATATAGCATTTTGAAAAAGTTTGTTTGTACTCTCTCCAGCTGGTCACGATGACGGAGAGCCCAGGTTTCGGAGCAGTATAGCAGGGTGGCTTTGATTGTTGCGTTTAGCAGGGTGGTCTTCGTAAGTAGGGAGTCGCTTTTACAGTTCAATAGGATGGAACGCACGTTCGCTGTCGCAGCGAAGCCCCTGCTTGTGAAGTGCTCCGCGGTTTTCCTGAACTTTCCTGACGAGGTGAAGAGGACCCCCAGGTATACGTAGGATTTGACTATTTCTAGGGATATGTCGCCCCAGCGCAGAGGGGGGATTGTCTTTGCCCTTCCGGCTTTTGAGAACGGCAGTACCTTCGTTTTCGCAGGATTGAGTTCTATGTTATTAACTTCGCAGTACTCTTTTAGTATTCCTAGTTTTTTGTTGGCATCATACCACGAGTCGCATAGCAAGACGATATCGTCAGCGAACATTAGCATTGATACATGTTTTTGGTTGTTTAGTTTGAGGCCCCTAGATTGTCTGGTTTCAAAGAATTCCACAATGTCAGAAATAAAGAGTATGAACAGTAGTGGGCTGAGACTATCCCCTTGCAGTACTCCTTGTGTGGTATCTATCGGGACAGAGCGGGCCGCGTCTTTTTTTATGGTGAATGTAGCGTTCCGGTAGAAACAGTCTAGAATTTTTGGGATTTTACTGCTTACGCCTAGTGATTGAAGTTTGCTCAGAAGTTTCAGGTGGTTGACTGTGTCAAATGCCCTTTTAAAGTCTACGAATATAGCGAGTATGCATTTTCGCTCGGCTGTTAGGTTGATATTGATTATGGTTGCAAGGGTAAAGATATGGTCTTGGCAGCCTCGTTTGGGGCGAAAACCTGCTTGTTCCTCCGGAATGATTGCACTCTCCTCTGCCCAATTCACTAGCCTTCTGGCAATCAATGACGTGAATATTTTACTTATTGAGTTTAGGAGTGAGATGCCTCTATAATTGTACGGGTCTTTTTTGTCTCCTTTTTTGTGGAGCATTCGCATGTCCGCGGTCGACCACTCGGGGGGTACTGCTTCTGAGTCCAGAACCGTGTTGAATAGGTTCAGAAGATAGTGCATCCAGTCCGGGGGTAAAGCCTTTATTGCTTCGTTTGGGATTATGTCGGGGCCTGGCGCTTTACCGTTTTTGCAGCTCTGGGTGCAGTTGTTAAGTTCATCTAAGGTGAAGGACTGGTCAAGTTTGTCGACTTTAACTTCTGGAAAGTCGTGAATATCAGCTTGTCTAGGCGGGAATATTTCTTTGTAGAATAGTACCCAGTTCTCTAGCTCTACTTCGTTCAGGGGGTAGTTGGCGCGCTTGAAAGCTTTAATGGTTTTCCAGAATTCTGTGTTATCGCGGACTGACGCTAGTTTATCTAGGATTTGAGTGTGGTGTAGTTCTTTCGTTTCTTTGGTTTTGCTTCTGTATGCATTTCTTGCGGTGATGTAATTGTTTTGGTTCCATTTATGTGGGCGTTGAATAGAAAAAATTACGCGATAAATCATATGTAATAATGTTTAAAATAAATCACACACATATCAGTTTCAAACAGATTACGCGCTAAATTACATAATAAATCAAATGAAAAAGTATCAACTTGATGATTTGTGAAAAAATACGTATTAAAGTATATGCCGAAACGTATACTAAGTTACATCATAAATCATCTACGAATATTGGTCATAACGGTAGACAATCCGGCATATGATTTAGTTATTAGTACGTGCTTTTTCACATACTTTATCACGTAAAATTTTTTAGTAGGGTACACGCAAGATCTGTAGATTTATACATAAACAAAATTTGTAACCAAACCTCAATAGATGTTCTTTCAAATAAAGCAAAGTTTATTCAAATCGATCAAATACTTTTTGAGAAAAAAATTCCTAAAATTCGCCCATATTTCACGCATTCTACTCAGATATAACCCCTTAACTCCTGTGTATAAGCATAGGAGCTAGGTCTTTTACCCCGAGCCATTTTCAGATAGGTCTTTTCAAAATGGAAACGAAAACATAAGACCATATTAATAGCGGCCGTCGATCTGCTAATCAGATTACCGCATATCCGAAACCGCTCGCATGACGTTTCCCTTTTCTTCCGTTCTATTATTTTCATTCAATTAAATTTTTACACTCTTTCAAATCACCGCACATCTGATCGATACCGCTCGCGTAACGAACATTTTCTGTTCATATCCATCCCATAGACCTCACTATTTACCCGAAAATAGAAGCATTTTCAAAGCTAATATTTGTTCCAGAATGTAGCATCAGCCACACCTTCAAACGGATCAGACATTGATGAAGAAACTTTTGGCAAACCAGATATTGATGAAGACACTTCAGGCGAACCAGACATTGATGGAGCCATACCTTCAAAAGAATCAGACATTGATGAAGATACTTCAGTCGAATCAAACATTGATGAAGCCATACCTTCAAACGAATCTGACATTGATGAAGACACTTATAGTGTTTTTGAAGTATGTATACAAAGCATATATCTATGAATGACTTACTTCACATGATATCAATTGATGCCCAAACGGAATTGTGCCTCATGCAATCACTGGCCGATAATTTCATGGAATTAGAATTTTCAATAAACAACGAAGGTGACAATCACTGATAATAAGTATTTTTCAATAGCATTTGGTACCTGGTTCCAACACCCCAGTTGAACGCGAAGCTAATGACGACTACATACAGCAACAAAGGGAAATCAACGTAAGTGATATTGATATTTCAGTTACTCCACTCACAAAAACTCAGAATAATTATGACTCATAACACGTGAAATAATATGCCCAGTTCATGTGCTGAGACTGCTCAGCAGCACATTAGGGGAGACTGGGGGAATGACGGTCATTGGGCAATGCCGGTCAGCTCTAATTTCCACTCAAACCAGCGATTATATCGAACTGCTCTTGCTGTTCGTTTACAAACATGATAAATAACTAATTTATCATACCGTGCCTATTGAACAAACATAAATAAATGAAAAAATGATAATCATTAGTTTTCACCCATTTTCTTATAAGAAACACCTTATTTTAAATAAGAATTTTACGGAACCTATAGTCGTGAAAATCAACTTTCATTATTATTCACGTCTTTTTTGATTCGCTATTTTTCATTCCGTTTGTATTAGAATGTTGTCATAGTATGTATAAAATATGTTTGAATTCGATAAAAACAAATGAACTGCTCGGGGTAGCAGCGGTCACGTGCGCGGGGAAATAGCAGTCGACGCTCACGACAGTGGGTACCTAGTCATCGAGCCCGCATTCCGTGCGGTGTCGAGATGTGAGGTTAGTTGGACGTCAGTGCATTTAAAAAGGTATGTACCTATTGTTAATAAGACGAATTTGGTCGGGTTGATCCGAACTAACTTTGATAGGGATTAGAATTGAATACACAGACGGATGTATTGTGACGTTGCATTCCGCAATCGTCACAGGTTTTGTCAACATCTGAGATTTGGGCGACAGATAACTCCGGGGGGAAGCAGCCAACAGATAATTAGGTTAAGTATCGTAATAATTAGGCCTTTTTTCCTTCGTCTCTCGATGTCTTTGTTTACTACGAACTATGTAACGCGTCCCGACGCGCAACGCCTCGAGATCATCCGCCGATGGACAAGGAGCCACCGACGACTCGAGAGCACGGGACACGAGAGCGAGAGTGAGAGAGAGGACTATCGGACTGGGTTATACCGGCTAATCACCATCTGAGCCAAGATCCCGTGACGTGCAACCCCGCGCTGCACCAGGAGGTGCCACGGGCTAGCGTCACCCATGGGAAACTACTACCGACCTTCGATTATGGATGCCGACGTAGAGGTCGAACAGGGTTATACACGATGTATCGCCTCCCGCTACGCCGACTTATCAACCTGGAGTTGAACCACCAGCCGTCCACGAATTCTGGATGCCCAGGAGACGGTCGAACAGGGCTGTGCGAAAACACAAAAGTACCACACTATAGCCTCCCGTCCCGACGACTTATCAGCCAGGTGCTGAACCAGACGACTACCGCCGACTATCCCGACATCGTTACCGCTACCGAGGGCCGCGGCCACGGCTCCGTCGCAGCGTTCCTGGAGATAGACAGGCTTGTGCTGCAGGTTCTGAGTGACCTTCCACAAGTAATAACGTGGGTTTGGAGGAGATTCCACCTTGAATCGCCAAACGCCACCTAAAACCTTGGTTAGGCTGACTCCTAGTGAATCACGACCAAGGGCTGTGCTTCTACCAGGCGATGTACGGGTGGTACAAGACGAGCAATCGACGAGTCCGCAGTATGCTGAAAGGGTAGTCCAGAGCCGGCACTACGACACTTAACGAAGATAGAGCATCGAGTAATTCCCGAAATTCGCATGAGGGGTCACATGACCCAAATTGACCAATCCTGTAATCGAGACGTACGTCCCGACAGCCTCACCGATCCTTCTCGCTACGCACCTGTGTCGCATCTATTTAAGCGTGACGCACACCGCACCGAGTCTTCTTCTGCGTTCATCTGTCGCCTAGGCCAGTCTTCATTATACTATTGTGTTCCCGAACTACTTCCGAATACCGACACTGTGCTATCGAGTACTATCTTTAAGTGTTTGATCAGTAGTAGCTTCAGTTTGTGCACTATTTTGCTGTATTAAGGTAAGGTCTTCTTTTCTATTGTAAAGCCGAGAACTAGCTCCGAATCGCGAGGTTATTGTGTCTTATTTGGTTGTTTGCGGCTCACGAGCCTTTAGGCTGTGTTCCGATACTATTTGGTCTCTATTTTTTTGTCTGTATTAATTTCTTATTCCCGATTTCCGAGCTGGTTCGAGACTGATTGGGTTTTTGGATACTTTCTCTGCGATTTCTGTATTTTTCTTGCTAATGTCTGTCAGCTTTTCTATTAATTACCGATATATTCTCATTTTCTGCATTGATTGCGCATGGATAACTTTTACTAGGTTTTGGATTACACTGTGTTAATTGCCTGTATTATCTGCTATTTATTTGCTTGATCTATCGAACATTTCTGCTATTTTTCTGCTTTGTCTTTCTTAATTTCCGATTAATTATGCGATCTGTTGTGCGAATTCTCCCGGAGTAGCGAACGTAGTTGATGGCGTAGTCTGTAAGTTAGATAATAGCTCTTTTCTTTATTCTTTGGTGTATTTCACATTCAGTCTTCCCGCTATTCTATTAATTTGACCACCTGTATTTTCCCGTTATTATTCGAGTCTTCTTCCCGGTAGATTCAGCGGAATCTACCCGGTCTTTATTAATCATTCCCGCATGGGAAGTTCATAATTTATAAAAGTTGTATTATATCGAATCTGAACACACCTATTCTGTTATATGCTCTGTTAACTGGCTGATCGGCTCTTCTATCCCGACTTCCTAGAGAATTGATTAATTATTTGATTCCGAACATAACTTTCTGAACTGAACTTGTTTAATAACGCTTGCTATCGAGATAATATATGGGATAAGACCCACTGAAGGATATTACTTTGTTTAATTGTTTAATTTGGCAAACCCATCCCCTCTACCGTATTATTACTACTTTATTCTGCGTTAGCCGAGCTCATCCGTCGTAACTCTCTGATTCTCGTTAAGGGGAAATGAAAGGTGTTTTTTCAATCATCAGCGCCACCTATCGGAAGATGGCGCAACCACCCGGGCGCCATCTATCGGGAACCCTCCGTGGGTATTGCAGTTTTTTCGTGGGTATTGCAGTTTTTTCGTCGGTATTTCAGTTTTTCCGTCGGTATTACAGTTTTTTTTTGTTGAAGTCGATATTTTCGTCCTCTTTTTCTAAAATCGTATGTTTTCACACACCTTTTCGAGGATTATACTTGCAACATTCATAATAATATAGACTAGAAGGCGTTGTTCCTCATTCACTCGCTTCGCTCGCTCACTCGGTCGGAAGAGAGCGTTGTTCCTCACTCGCTTCGCTCGCTCGGTTGTCAGTGGTATTTCAAATATTTTGGGAGTGTATACTATCACGCTGATGGCAATGACAACCACATTGATTGGAGCTAATATAACCTTTCCATAATTTGAGATATCTTGAGGATCGACGCTTTCTCCAAATATTTCTCGCACAATTTCACCATTCGAGCAGAATTCCGTAGGAAATCGTTGAGAACTTCGTTGTTACGTTTGAAAGAATTGCCAAATACACCATCCCCAACTCGCAGAAGCCATTGCTTGAAATCTGTCCATCATTGTCCATCACAGATGCGAATGTTGCACTTCAATGACAAGTATACAAATTGATTGCATACGCTACTTCTTGTCACACAGGCCTCTAAAATTTGTGTTCTACTCCCACGTCTCACAACTGGTAAAGTTTGCCGAAAATCCCCAGAAATTATGACTATTTTACCACCGAATGGTTCGGTAAATTCGCATACATCTCTTAACATACGGTCAACAGTCTCCAGTGCATACTTCCTAGATTCTAACTTTCACATCTCGAATGTGCAACCCTTGTGCAGAATTCGATTCAACATTACACGTTAAGCATTTATTTGTAACGGTAGTTTTAAATTGGAGTGTGCAGTTCTTCCTCCTTTTGATAAATTCGCTGCGATTCCAGTCCATGCTACAGGTAGCACTATCAAACCCATACTTCTCAATAAAAAAACGTGAATAACTTTTTTCGCTGCCACCTGGACCATCCGAATGCACTTACGTCTACGCGACGTACAGCACGCTTAACTGCGTCATATACAATACGTTGAAGTTTCGTTGACGTTTCGTTGAACTATTAACGAATGTTCTCACCATCTGTTCGATAGCAGTGATGTCTTCGACATTGTCTGTGACACACGTAAATACGTAACCTTCTTTCAAGTCCGGTAAATTGAAATTTTGCAACGTGAATCCATGAAATATGAGTATTTCATTGATCGCCTGCAAGGCCTTTCGTTCGATTGATTCATTCTATTCATTTCGATCGACCAACTCGTATTTCTATTTTACGCAGAAAGCCTACACATCTCCTTCGGAAATTTAGTACACGATCCAGCTTCAGCCAAATATTCGTCGCATTCTTCGACATCAGTAACTAACTCTCGCGCTACAAGTGCCACAAAAAAGGATATGTATATCGTACCTCCATAAGTTCGCAAATCATCGTATGATTGTGCTCTCGGAAAACGTTATAACAACAATCTTAAATAATAATGCTCTTTTTTTCTGGGACCCACGAAATATTCTACTCAATACAGGTTCCACAAATTTCTTTCGATTCGTCCACTCCGTATTCCTGTCATTAAACACACAATGATTCGGAATTTCGCAGTACAAATAATTACGTGTTTCTACGTCGGTCTTGTTGAGAATTAGCCACGCGAGCAAAGTTTATTCTTCATTTCTGTCCACAGCTACATTCCCACGCCCCTCTTCAGAATATGACGTATTTTCATGTACAATGTGAACAGCTAACCTATATATAGCGTGCGATTGCTCATTTATCGGAAATTGATACAACCGATGCATTGCCTCGGGTGGACACACATATCACGTCGATCTATATTCGTTAACCTTGTCGTATCTCACGCTATTTTCTTCCTGTGCATCCTTCATTTCGACGACCGCGCAATCATACTCTTCATAACAGTACTTGAATAGGTATTTTATACATTGCACCGTTGAACTACGAGTTGTTTATAAGAATATAAGAAAAGTATAAGTAAAGTAACGAAACATTGGGATTTCTAGCTGGCATGACGAATTGTTTATAATAATATCAAGAAAGTATAAGTAAAGTAACGAAACATTGGGATTTATAATTAGGAGAATATTATCGGAAAATATCCGTGAAGTAACGAAACATCGAGATTTATAGCCGGCATGACGAATCGTGTATAATAATATCGCAAAATATCAGTCAAGTAACGAAACATCGGGATTTATCGCCGGCATGACGGATTGCTTATGATAATATCGGAAAATATCAGTGAAGTGACGTAACATCGGGATTTATAATTAGGATAATCATTTCAAGAAATATCAGTCCAGTAACGAAACATCGGGATTGATAGCAGGCATAACAAATTGTTCATTATTAAATGTTATCGGAAAATATCAGTCAAGTAACGAAACATCGGGATTTATATCCGGCATGTCGATTTGTTTATAAAAATAACGGAAAATATCAGTCAAGTAACGAAACATCGGAATTTAAAGCCGGCGTGTCAAATTGTTCAAAATAATATCGGAAAATATTTGTCTAGTAACGAAACAACGGGATTTATAGCCGGTATGCCGAATTGTTTATAATAATATCGAAAAATATCAGTCAAGTAACGAAACATCGGGATTTACAGCCGGCATGTCGATTTGTTTATAACAATAACGGGAAATATCAGTCAAATAACGAAACATCGGGATTTATAGCCGGCATGTCGAATTGTTTATAATAATATCGGAAAATATCAGTCAAGTAACGAAACATAGGGATTTTATAGCCGGCGTGTCGAATTGTTTATAACAATAACGGAAAATATCAGTCAAGTAACGAAACATCGGAATTTAAAGCCGGCATGTTGAATTGTTTATAATAATATCGGAAAATATTAGTCAAGTAACGAAACATCGGGATTTATAGCCGGTATGCCGAA
>JAFFZH010013887.1:14340-51807 GCA_018420115.1 Euura saliciscinereae | reverse complement strand
CTCGACGATTATGATTAAAAATGTCCGTTGTTTTGAGGACGAACGCAGAGGAATGAAGAAAAAACAGTGTATTAAAGAAGAAGTTGATTCACAGTTACAAAGTACGACCTTTGCGCATCATTTTCAATAGATTTGAAGAATCTTACATAACATTAATGACGCATCTTTGAATATCCTCATTCATCAACATTTATGCGTACGTCAGCATAATGGTGATCGACGCTGAATAAGAATTGCTAATGCGTGTTCGTAGCTCAAGTCCACAAAAAAAAAAGATTCTTAATATTCTAGAAAATTCTGTATACAATTTGAGCAACGAGCTTGAAATCAACGTCTAGCGACGGAGCTTCTCAAGCTCTGAGTTGAATAAATAACGTTAATTCGAGAGTTTTATACCTTTGACCAACATCATAACTTTGCGCGGTAACTTCAGTTTCGAAACCATTTCCTCCAAGCTGAAGGCACCGACGACTTTGGTGCCTTTTGCCTCGTTTTCAAGGAACGATTTCACCTTGTCGGTCGTACGATTGTAGGCGCATACAACAAATCCGTGATCGTTCATGTTCAAGATCAAGTTTTGTCCCATTACGGCCAAGCCGATGAGCGCGATGTCTGCCACACTGCAATAATTCAAAAAATAATCACGCTGCTGATAAAGAAAAAATTAAACAATAAATAAATGAGTAAAATTTATAGTAATATTTCACTAATTTGTCAGATTGCTGAATTAAATAAAGAAGAGGAAACTCCGTCCGGAACTCTTTCGACATTGATTGCCCTTGGGTTAATTCCCGATCGTAACTTTCGAAGAACGTATTAACATAATTTGCAACGTTTCTATAGTGCATATAAGAGGAAAGAGGCAGGGAAAAGTTTATAATCGAGTACCGGAAACCATGGGTTTCTCATAGTGTTGTAATAGATTAAGGATAATCGTCTGATCGATCTAATCCGAGGCGTGGCGACTAGCCGGTGCTTCGTGACTCAATATCGACATAATTGGTTCTGCTTTCTGTTTCTATTGTTATTAATTATCGATAATCAATGAACTTACGGTTCTGCCATGTTTTGTACTGCTCTGTACAGGTGTCTAAACAGGTTGACGCTTCTTTACCCTCTGGATCGATCGTAGGACGATCAACAAGTCACTGCAGTCCGTGCGCAACTGAACTCAGAACTGATCGCGTACAGCGAATCGAACGCTAGTCTCGACGAGAAGCGAGAAGCGAAGAGCGAGACGAAGTCAGCCCACTGGCCGCTAACCAATCGGCGGGGGAATTGAACGGCAAGGCCGAAAGACCTTTCCATTATCTTTGAAACGCGATTGCGAGTCACGATTCAGCAGACTGATTACGGATTGCGACTTCTTGCGGATCGGAAATGATCCGTAAGATTTGAACTATCACTCGCGCTCTCGATTCTATATATACCGCACATGCATAAATCACAGGTGATCCGGATTGGGTCACGTGGATCGGTGAAACGTGAGAAATTTGAACAGTTTGAACGACTCGAGGATCCCTTCATTATGGTCTAATAATAGTCATTTATTGAGGATAAGAGTTTACATGATTATGTGCTTGGTTCATAGCTGGGTTATGCAGAGTAATTGAAAAGAAACGAAAATATACTTAATATACATTATACACGGACAGCTTATATAGATAAGGCGGATTTTTTAAATTCTATTTCATTCAATTCCATTCATCGTTGAAGTATTTGATATTAAGTATGTACTTTATTGTATTTGTTGCAATCTGCAATTATTCCGAACAATTGTTGGAGTAAGTTTTTTCTTTTGAGGTGTAAAAAAGGATTGCAAAATCAAGAACTGAAAAATGTATCGTCATTGCCTGCAGATTGTAATCAGATAAAATTGTATCGTTTTTTTTCCTGTTTAATGATTTTTTTCTGATAATCGCTGAATTTCGTTCTATCCGATGATAAGAGACACACTGTGTAATTCTGATAATAGTTTTGGTGCAGTATATCGACTTGCTTTAATTAAATTGTCGTGTAACCACCTCGATCTCTGACTCATTCATTGCACCATGCATCGTGCGTAATAATTGGGCATTTATGACCACATACGTATGTAACATGAAGAATTTATCATGCTCGATATTAGGCACGCATATAACACGCTCATCATTTTCTGAACAAGAATTGTCATTCCTTGATTAACCCAACTATTACAGAGGACATACTCACAGTCGGATTAAATATTATATTAATATATGAAAACAATTTTTTGGTCACCCGTTAATTTCTAACAGTTTCGCAAAGTGCATGCAGAATACTATAGAGATTATTCTGGTTCTTGAAACGTCTTAAAAATTCGTCATTTCAATTTTACACTAGTTTTTCACTCTCGAGTTATAGTATTATTCCACAACTGTGAATGCAAAATTTATCCAGAAGCTGTGCAAAAATGAAATATAACTCGATAAAACCCCTTAACATTCCTTCTGAAAGGAACAATAGAGAGTAATTCTTTCGTGAAACAGATTTTGCTACTGCTGTAACTAGTGCGCTTGGGTAGGATGCTAATGCGCATGCGCGGAGTACATGTTCAGGCACTTTTACGTCCTAGGACTTAAAAGTGAAAAAATTTCTTTATTTTATCCAGAATTTATCCAGAAGCTGTACAAAAATGAAATATAACTCGATAAAACCACTATATACATTCCTTCTGAAAGAAACAATAGAGAGTAATTCTTTCGTGAAACAGATTTTGCTACTGCTTTAACTAGTGCGCTTTGGTAGGAAGCTACCGCGCATGCGCAGAGTACGTGTACGGGCACTTTTACGTCATAAGACTTAAAAGTGCCTTTATTTGTACACTCAACCCCCTCCCCTATCACTGATACATTGCCGCTATCGCTACAATGATCTGACCTTAGGTTGCAAAAACAGGCGTGGAAAACCGCATGAAACATGCTTGTGTCATATGAAGAAGAAAAAATTCCCCAAGAATTATGTCTGATAAGAGAGTGATATCATAACGTTAGGTATATCCCCAACGTCAACGGGATAAGCCGTCGGTAAAAGCTCGGTAATTCATATGCTCATAGTCGGAAGTGGTGTATGACGTAACCAGGTAACCTTAAAGAGATCGTCCCGCAAATTACTGAGAAGTGACAACTAATCATTGGGAGTAGTAACATCAGCTGGTTGTCGTTCACACATGTCTCATTATTCGATGACAAATTTCGCTAAAACGCGCAGGTTCGTTTAATCGCATGCGCGCGCATAGCAGACAAGAATTCTGTAGCATTCTCGACCAATGAGAAGGGGTAAAATTTCGTGACGTCAGTCTCGGTCATTCTCCGAGATCGTATTGGCTGTGATCTAAACTGTATGAGAAAGTGCAACATGTCGGACAGAGATTGAATTGGGGCATATACGTATTTCAGTGTTATGTTAATTTAACGTCATTCCAATAGTCTGGTGGGGTTGTATTTACGTTAGATCCGAAGACTCATGTCCGCGTCGTTCGTAACGTGACTAAAAACTAACCATTAAACGGTAAAAGTCGACGGGTTGTGGCTGAATCGGACATAACCCCGTGAATATGAGGGCAATATCTAGCGTTGAATATCTAAACCTTTTACGCAATTGAAGATAATATTCAAGCTGAGTAAATAACGAGGAGGTTCAATCTGCAATATGGGACTTTTATTCTCGAAACTATGGAGCCTCTTCGGCAACGAAGGTGAGACACGATAACAACCAAAAATATATTCTATTCAATCCTTTGTGTCGATTAAAAATCTACGTAAACCCGTTACGGTACTCAAACCTCGGAGAACGTCGGTCTTATCATTTTCCAACCTGCCGTGAAACCCCTACAGACACAATCAGCGAGCCCCTTTGTCCACTGAATAAATAAAAATCACGTAACGAAATGATGATGAATGTACGTGATAAAATCGTCTGTTTTTTTCAACGATTTATTGTTATTCTTCCCAATCGCTTGTTTGCGCTTGAGAATTATCGAAATTCTTTATCTCGTGGTTTTTCTGTGTCTGCTAATATTTTCATGTATTGAATAACATGGAAAAAAACCTCAGGCATTCACGTACAACGGTATATAAACTTTCTTTGCAAACTTTCTCCTCGTCTCTCTTTCTGGCCACCCGTTTTGCGAGAATGATAATTTTCTTACCTTGCGAATAAATCTATTGCCGCTTATTATCCACTAACTGTTTCCCAAATTACAGTATCGCCCTTGTGTTGTGAATGGAACGGAATGTAGGCCGTTTGGAGCAAATTAAATACGTGCCCTTGACCTTATATCCTAGATCCGTTATTTTTTTTATTAAACTTGCTCTCATAAATTTTTCCCTGATATGATCTCACGGCTTTAAATAATAAGCCTTGACTACGGTATATTTATCGCCCTCGTGATTTCAGAGCACAAGATCGTTATGGTGGGTCTGGACAACGCGGGTAAAACGACGATACTGTATCAATTTTTGATGAACGAGGTTGTCCACACGTCTCCGACCATCGGTTCGAACGTCGAAGAAGTTGTGTGGAAGAATATCCACTTCATAATGTGGGACCTGGGGGGACAGCAGAGTCTGAGAGCCGCCTGGTCGACCTATTACACTAATACAGAATTCATAATCATGGTCATCGACAGCACGGACCGAGAAAGGCTCAGCGTAACTAGGGAAGAATTGTACTCTATGCTGAATCACGAGGAACTTAGCAAAGCCAACGTCCTCGTATACGCCAATAAACAGGACTTGAAGGGCAGCATGAGCGCGGCTGAAATATCAAGACAGCTGGATCTCACCTCTATCAAGAAACATCAGTGGCACATACAGACCTGTTGCGCCCTGACCGGCGAAGGGTGAGATTTTTAGTTTTTCCAATCTACTATGCTCTTTGAATTTATCAATCTTGTCTCGCCCAAGTGCTGAGGCAATTTTTCCGCGATTCATCCGTATTGAATAATGTTTGAATAATTACGAAATCATTTTACAGCTTGTATCAGGGACTGGAGTGGATCGTCGGTAGACTGAAGAAGACATGACCCAAATCCTGAGAGCTTGTGCTGCCTTTGTCGATACGATATATGAAATGTAAAATATTTGAATTATCTAGAGTATATCGTGCCACTTTAACCGCTGTACAAAACTGGAAAATAATTTTTGTCCAATTTATCGGATGAATATTTTTATTGTCTACCGTTCAACGAAAATTATATACGTTGGTACAGCTGTCAAAGTGTAATTATAAATAAGTTGATGAAGAATTTGAAAAAAAGAAAAACCAGTGGTGTTAAAAACCGGGAAATGCAGTAACAGAAACTAAAAAAATTAATAACTTATCTGGCTTGTTGTCCAAAACAAAAACAAAAAAATAGTAAAAATAACGAATCGAATTCAAATGCGTCCGTAACGCTCATATAATTCCACCAAATCCTGTGAGATTTGCTCGCTGATGTAGATATAAGGCAAGAAAGTTTTTTTAGTGCTTCAAACACGCAAACAATTTGTATGACTTCACGACAAGGCTGTTCGAGAAACATTAGAGCAAACGGAAACTTTTCACCGAGATAGTAGAACATGTTTTGTGATAATGTTGTGAGAATATTTCAACGAAGGGAGCTGTTATTGATTTAGTGATACATTAAAAATCACTGTGATTATTTTTCGGCGTTGATTGTGCCAGCAAAAATTGAGTACAATGGTATAAAAATAACAGGGGGGATCGATTTCAGCCCAGATAATGTATTACTGCTGCCTTGTTGTATTCATATTGGTGTTGTGAATGTGATTAGTGATATCCTGACGCAGCTTGTAAAATTGAAAGAAAAAACGGAAAATAACGATAAAAAAGAAGAATAATTGTAAACATAGATTATGGTAATTAACGAATTGCGATTAAATGTTGTAACGATAATAACGATTAACGATCATTGAAATACAGAGACGAAAAAGCCACGTAAAAGACTAATATTATATAAAACTAGATCGACTAATAACACCGTCTGAAATAAAAATAAATAAATAAATAGATTTAAAAGTGAAACTAGATACTTTGTTTTCTCATATTGAGAAAATTTCTTAGGTAAAATTATCATCTTTAGTTGTTTCTTAGAATGTTGTACACTCCACTAGTTGACATATTACTGTAAGAGTATACAGAAAACATAGATTTGATCCCGATTTTATATTAAATATTTAAAAGAAAAAACGTATAATGAAATATTGTTTGTGAGCACCTAAAATTCTCATAACATAATTATGTACCTATACTTATCATTAAAATGCACCTTTGTATATCAATTATTAATACAAAATAATAGAGGAAAAAACAATATCAACTTCTTTAGACGACTAATAAAGTTTTTAAAACACACTATTACCTACTAAATCCTTTGATCAGATCGCTATTGACGAATTGAATAGATATAAAACGCAAAACGTGTACAAAATGTTAAATAATTCGATAATTCAATTCATGAAATATAATAAGATTGAATAATAAAATAAATAAATTTGAAAAATCATGCGATAATACTGAAAATTCCAATATCTTCAACTTAGATTTTTAGTCTCAATTAATTTCAACGATTCTAAATTGAGTGACACAGACGCACAATCTAATGAACAAGAATTATTCCTCAAGAGTATCTCATTGACGGTAAATACAAAGATAAAATTTACCAAGGTCAACAAATACCTGTGTAAAAATAAAGCAAGAAAAATTAAAATAGCTTATCTTCTAGTATAGTATATATATTTTATATCGGGGGGAAAGGTTTTTTTTTAATACAAAGACGTTGTTGTGTGATTTCAGGGTTCCTATTTATTTATTTATTGTTTTTTTTTTTGTCTTCTTCATATTTTCATTCAACTTTTTACTATAAATAAAGTATCGCACTCACACATTCACTCATACGACAGTGGATCTACCACTCGACGTGTCCTTAATTTACATATTGTTGCAAGGTTATTGCGGTGCCGCTATAATCTCTCGTCGAGCTATGCCATATTACTAATAGGCGAAGAAAAATAATAGTAATAATAATTTACAATTAGCAAGGAATAAATAATGCTGAACATGTTTCTTCTCTCTCGCTACATACTGATCATTATAAGCGTTAAATTGTTGTCACTTCGTACTGTGAAACCAGCCCAAACAGCTGTTCAATTTTTGTATACCTTAATATAACCAGCATGTGAATATAAATAACGTCATAAAACAAGTTTGGATAAAATATTTCCAGAAATATATTCAGATACACGCGTTCGCAAATAATTGCTATAAAATTTGCCAGAAGAGAAAATAATCGTCCGGTGTTTCTTATCGAGAGTATCCATGGCACAGCTATTTTTTCAACACATGTAACATCATATCTACATCTACAATGACAGTATTCCGCTATTATTTCAACAATTTTTTTTTTCTTTTTATAATTATTATTTTCTTCTTCAACTATTATAATTATTATCGTTGCCCTAGATGGTGATTACTAATATAACACATGATTTTATGATGACATGATTATTTGTCAATATTCACTTTTGAAAACTGATTTATGCGAGATTGATTGATTTTTTTTTCTTTTTCTTTTTGGCAGCATATTTTACTCTATTCCCTGGCATATCAAATTATTGAGCACTCAGAGATATATTCGCGGTACTTAACTAACAGTTGGTTTTCGTTCATTCTTTCATCTTCTAAGCTCACATAAATCATGGGAACCAAGCCTCTAATAAAGATCTTCTGATGAAAAAGCTTGGTATGATCGTGGGTGGTTCGAGTTCTTAAGTATACGAATATGTTGACTCAATATCGAACTTGTAGATTTTTAAGCCTTAACAGCCTTCATCAAAAGGTCAGTGCTGAGAGACTTGGGTCTCTCGATCGGTAGACCAAGAGCCCTGTCCCAGACGAGGGAGGCGAGAACTCCAAGTGCTCTCGAAACTCCGAAAAGAACCGTGTAATAGTTCATTTCCTTAAGTCCGTAGTACTGCAGAAGAACTCCGGAGTGGGCGTCTACATTCGGCCACGGGTTCTTCACCTTGCCAGTCTCCAATAGGATTGGGGGAACCACCTTGTAGACTTGGGACACCAACTGGAAAAGACAAACGCAGATTAGATGAGCCGTTAGATTCGATGATCGACTTTGAGGAGAGATAAGAGATAATTTCTCACCTTGAACAGGCTGTCGTCGGGTAGATGCTTAAGAGCGAATTCCCTCTGGCAGGTGTACCTGGGGTCGGTCTTCCTAAGAACGGCGTGTCCGTATCCGGGAACTACTTGACCGCTCTTGAGAGTGTTCCAAATGAAATCCTTGAGTTTTTCGTCGCTCGGGTTGTCCCCGACCTGCTGGCGAAGTTTCTGCAGCCAAACTAATACTTCCTGGTTTGCGAGTCCGTGGAGAGGTCCGGCGAGACCGTTCATACCAGCGGCGAAGGACAGGTACGGGTCCGACAGAGCGGATCCTACCAAATGGGTGGTGTGGGCGGACACGTTGCCTCCCTCGTGGTCGGAGTGGATGGTGAGGTACAGACGCATCAGCTCGACAAACTGGGGGTTGTCGTAGCCGAGCATGCTCGAGAAATTCCAGGACCAATCCTTGCTGGAGTCAACGGAGCCAAGACCCTTGCCGTTCTGGTAGGTATTCCTGTAGATAGCCGCGGCTACTACTGGAAGTTTTGCGATCAGATTCATCGTGTCTTCGTACACAGCTTCCCAGTACTTGGACTTGTGCACTCCGCCGGAGTAGGCCTTGACGAACAAGCTCTCGCTGTTGAGGGCTGTGATGGCTGCGGAGAACTGGGTCATGGGGTGCAAGTCCTTGGGGAAATCGTTGAGCATTTTTGTGACGTGGCTCGGGAGGGAGCTCCTGGAAGCCCATTCCTGGGAAATTGCCTTGACTTGGGCGTCGGTTGGTACGTCGCCGGTGATGAGGAGCCAGAAAAGACCCTCGGGGAGGGGTTCGGCGCCTCCGGCAGCCTTTGGGAGGACCTTCTGGCACTCGGGGATGGACTTTCCACGGAAACGGATACCCTCGTCGGCGTCGAGTACTGAGGGCTCCCAGACCAGACCCTTGATGCCTCGCATACCTCCGTACATCTGTTCAATTAATATATAGAAATATTGAATCACATACGAATATGAAAAGAATGAAACGATGACGAGTTTGTGGAATAAGCGATAATGCGCTAATGGATTCAGTCTGGGCGTGCAAATGAGCAAAGGAAAAAAGTGTGACACGTGATTCTGTCGTATAGCGATAGTCTTATCATCGTCAGATTGGATTCGTGTGCTGAAAACGTATCAACTGGCCGCTTCTGTCACACGAATGGTTATCAATGTCTAGAATGTGGTGGAATATAGTCACTCGCTGCAGCATGTTCAGATGGCTCATCAATTTTACGGGTCATATTCAAGTAGAGTGTCAACTCTTAAGCGATATTTTATGTCTCACTGGTAATGATAAAACGCTATACTATCTATTCAATATAAATTTGAATAAAACTCTATCAAAGATGACGCGGCAACGATCAAAGGTCGAACACAATTGGTTCATGAAATTGTCGGGATTTTTCCTCTGGAAATTAGCTCAGGAGAATTTTATATCAGTAATTCCCCAAGTGGCCAAATATCTCACCATGTCGACGGTGACTTCGCCGACCTTGACGGAACCATGGCTCTTACGGAAGGCCTTGACGCGTTCCTGTTCCTTGGGGATCTTTTCGGAGAGAACTTTCTTCAGATCGGTAGAGGCATCGGACAGTGGTCGAAGAACGTTGGTGGCAGTTGAGCCAATTTTCTGTAACACAAAATTGTGAAGAAAATGAGCGATGAATTTCTTCGAGGAAGTGAAACGGCGAGGATAATACAAAAAACTATTTCTATGGGAGGTAGAAGTGAATCCGATCAGACGATCGACCGATTCACATCTTTGTTGCTTCAATACGGCCAAGATTAAATTTTATGAAGCTGATAAGGATACCAAAAATGTTTTATATTTGCCATTCCCATTCGCATGACACGCGTGGTGTTATCAGTTTTTAATAATTGATTCATATTTCCTAGAACATTCAAGAGAATCTATTCCATCGATTTTAGAATGAAAATATGCTTTAGTATAATTGTTCAAAGTTTCTTCCTTGGTTTATATACTGTTAAAAAGTATACTACATCACTCAGAGTCTATATATAACTGAGTTATATCGAGCGGCGTGAGACTGCGAACCGTGGTTTAAAAGAAAAAAAAAGTGTTTCAAGGTTGAGATATAAAGATGTGTGCATATAGTGAAGTGAATCGGAGCCATACATTCCGTATCTCGAAAACGTTACATAAATTGAATATCCGCACTTTATGTACTCAACTATACAACCGCAGAGACTTTAGATACGCAGGTAAACGTATCAGGATACATAATTTCTTTCAATTGTATTTGAAATTCAAAACCTTCTAATCGTTAACATAAATTATCGTAAATTCATGAATTAAAAATTTAAATCATCAACGATATTCCCGCGTTACTTTTTTTTCTGTTCTTTTTTTTCACTAGTTTTTATGTTTCTAATAAACGTAGAGAATTTTTCATTGGCATGAAAAATTTGTTTCAAAGAGAAGAAAATTCTGGCTCGCAACAACAGAATTATTAGCCCATTCAATTTTCAATTTACTCTCAGTGGAATCACACGCCAATACAAACACATGACGAAGTATAATGCGATAAGAATGACGATAAATTCATGTCAATTCAAGTCCATAGTGTAGGGAGATCACAGTGTGATCGTTTCACGCGATGCCAATAAGCGAAGAATTTTCCGATTCAAATGATGTTCTTGTGGTGAGTATAAAAAACAGCATGTCGAAACCGCAAAATCAAATTTGCTTAATGACTTCTCGATACAAAACTAAGAACATTCGCGACGAAAATGAGAATTAAAAAAAAAAAACTGATTCAGGTATATAACTAGCATAACTAAGTGAAACAAGTATCTGACCGTAGAACGTAATTCTGATGATTTACACTGATCGTATACACTCGGTGTAATCGTGACTCGTGTCTCAATGAGGTTTTATCATCTAATCGCTCGGCCAAGTTCACGGAATGTCGTTGGCTTTTTTTACTGACTATCATGCATCGTTACTTATTCTATTTTGTCTGGTATAGCCCAGAGCAGAACCGGACTCTCTCTCCAGCTGTTTCCAGGCCGATCACATACCGGTCATCTTGAAATATTTTATACTCGATCCTTTTCTAGCGGAACTTTCTCGAACGTCATTGAAATTTAAATATCTATTCTTTGCTAGAAAGTAAAAAAAAGTTAAGCTTCAATTTCACGTCTAAAATACGGAATGATCTCCATTCGTCGCCCTTGAAAATTGGGGCATCAAAAATATCGCTGTGAGAGTGGAGAAAAAAATTCGATATATTTTATAAACATAAGACTAAAGGTTTCAAAAGGTTTTTTTTCATTCATTTCCTCGGTCATTTATCATTATTTCATTTCTTATCTCGGTTATTTCTCGATATTTCACGATCTATTGACACAGAATGATAATCAGTATTAGTCTTTTCTTTTTACTCGCTCGATTTTTCGAAACTTTGTATTTTTTCAAGTTCGTGTATCTCAATGGCCGATGGAGTTTTTCCAGCCTTTCAAAAGTGAAATTGAAGCTTCATTCTCTTTACTTTCCAACAAAAAAAAAAGTTGCAGAAATCCTACAACGCATTCGTATTTTATTCACTTTTTGACATGACGTTGGATTTTTTTTTTCGTCACATTGTACGTGACTTGTTATCTGTTGAGATTGGAAATTCTTGATGTACCAGGTCAGCAGAAATCGTCCTATATCCTCTGAATATTTTAAGCACCCGTGACCCCCTACATTGTAACGAAGTCACGCGGCTCAATTCAGCGATTTAATATCAGGCCGTAAAAAATCTGGTCAAGCGAGTTTCGGTCGACGATAAAAATTCGCATCTTATCGGTATAAGTCGGAGTTAAATCTGCAGCCGCAACTGGCGAAGGTTGCTAGTGATTCGATAAACTCGTGTTAATTTTCTATCAATTTTCAGACTTTTATTATCTACCGCAAAAATCATGAAGATATTTCTTATCACGAGTTATTAACTCGCGGCTTATGATAAAAAAAAATACAATCGAAACATGGATTCTTAATGTTCAAATCGAAAGTATAAATAATCTATTTTCATTAATCGGGTAAAGTATGATAAAATTGTCAATCAACTGACGATTTTAGCGAACATTTAGTAATTTACGTAACCACGACATTGACCGAAAATAAATTAAATTCTATTCGAAACTCATACTCGCAACTGTGCGAATATCGTAGTCGTATATTCAAACTGTAAATGATCATGTCTATTTAATTATACGTATATTATGTCTGTACGTAGTTGGGCCATAGTAGAAAAAAATCACCGAACGGTAAAACTTGATCCGTGATAATATTGAAGCTGTATAACGAATTTGAAAAATTGTAGAATCTTATCGAGTTCACACAATGTAGAAACTGCACGTGGAATGGGATCTCGGCCAGAAGTTGTCTAATAATAAGAAGCACACATTGGATAATACCTGCGCCTTCAAGATTCGCTGCGAGCGAGCAGTAAGATAATTATAATGTCGCAAACTGAGGCGGTATTATTTTATCTTGGGAGAATATGGATACCTATAGAATTCCAAATTTTTTTCTCACATCAAAATCGTAACGTAGCATGAGTCGCGGTTCTGCTACAAAAAATCCATTCATCGATCGGTAACTGCATTCTATTCCGGTTCACCGCAATGGCCTACATCTGATACGCCTACGTATACCTTATATTGAATTTATAAATACCTAACGTTGTAGAAAACGGATTCCTCTGTAAATGAATCCGCAGATTGACACACTATACCAACCAGATAATGCAATTATAATTATACGGAATTAAATTTGTACCTTTAGAGTTATCTATACTTGTCTATGAACACAGTGGTGTCTATAAAAGTCCATACACCAAATAAATAATAATCGTATCAAATTCAGCATCACACTTATTTTTCACAGTGTGTGAAGTTTGTATAATAGAATAAAAATCCAGCAGCTTGAGTATGCAAAAATTTATATTGCAAAAAGAGAAAAAAAAATATACTTTTCAAAAATGTGGATAAATTTTGTCGTAAGATATTTTATGAAATAGAAAGAAAAAAAAAACTTGTAGATATTTTATTTTTCTCGTCTATTGGGATAACTTAGTTACCTAATACTATTGTATAATGAAGACTGATGTCTGTATCGATTTCGCGAGACAAGATTGAGTTAAGATGGATAACTTTCGCAATCTCTATCATAATTCGCAAAATCTCATTTACATAATAGTTATAACATGATTTTGGTGACGTGAAATAGATTTCAATCAACGACATTTTTTAACGTCTCAAATTCAGTCGAGTATGTGAAAAGAATTAGTCAATCTATTTGAATTTTACTGACAACGTAAAAGTGAATTATGTTTGTCATAATAAACATAATGTGACAGAGATAAAGAAAAAAGAATGAAAAGATTTACTAGCTAAACGTTATCAGCAAAGTTTGCACGTGAATGAAATAGGTATACAGTTCATGTACGTATAATAAAATGCGCGCAACATTACACAACATGCATACGTAAACACTTTACAATTGCGCAGGTGATGAATAATAATAATAATCGAAGAAAAAAAACCACACACACACACACGACACATAAGAACGCGTTTAGGTAGCTCAGAGGTTCCTCCTACGTCATCATTACCTATTAATATACACGTAGACACACGGGAATTATCGCCTAGTTTCGGTGTCTCAATTAGCACTATCATACTTCAGACAAAATAATTCAGTCGAACGAGATTGTTTTACTTTTTTGCACCCTCACCAAAACGCTTAAACTACACATCGATTTTTACAGCCTCCCCCCCTCCCTAAGACTTAGAACGGAAAAAATTGGTTCACGGTTTCAGTCATTGACAAGAATTAGTTTAGGAGTTAAAAAAAAGTAAAAGAAAGCTCTGAAAAGTAAAGAGAAGACGTAAAAAGCGATCGATCATTTTTATTACCGTGTCGCTATGTGTATAGGCACAATACCTATAGTTGAGACTTGAGTCAATATTTGCTGATATATATATATATATATATATATATATATATATATATATATATGAGGGGTTACATGTAACGTGGAATTTTTTCTGATGGTTTCATTGTTCATACATATAAATCAATTGACGCCAACAAATTAAATTCTATCTCGTCATAAGAAGAGCAAATTATTATAGAACGCGCTAAACGGTGTGTGCTTCTGATATTCGTACCTCTTAAAAGAAAAAAAAAGTTTCAGATAAATATTAACTTTTTAAGGTACATCACAACTCGTCATTGAATCAAACGAATTTCAGTAGCTAAAACGAATCTCTGATGCAGTATAAAATAATCACGTTGAATTATAATGAAGGAAATATGTATATGAAAAAATGCTAAAAAAGATCACGTGTTTAAACAAAGCTCAAAAACGTTATCGCGTGACATTTGCCTTGGTGACGTTACGCGGTACGCTAGACGATCTTGTATTATGATCGATGGTGATGTGACCGAGAATATTTTATCATTTAACAATCTTTAATCCGATAAGAAAAAATATTCGCTTTAATTGTCAAACACGTCTGAATTAAAAGACGTTCGATCACACGGGATTACGAATTACATAACTGCGTGTGATTTAGAACGCGCGAACCGTGAAGGGCGAACCACCGAATGACAAATTAGCCAATTACATTTATCCGGGCTTTGACACGTACCACTTGAACTTATGAGGCATTGAAACTTATCCACGAATCAAAAATTACCACGACGAGCCCTCTCAGCTCTCGGTTACGGCACGTAGACCGTATCTCCGTTACGTAACGGCTACATAACACACATTGACCGTGCGGAGCAGCCGTCACATTATAGCACGAGGCAATCTCGAAGTTGGAAATCCCGAGGGAAACAACGGACGCATGAATCCAGCCGCATTCCGCAAGATTCAAGGTTACGCCAATGAAAATTAACCACGTGACCGGTGAATGTATTCATAATCATGAATAAGTCAGGTGCATCGAATGTGTTGACACCTAGGTCAGGTAGGTCTAAATATACGTTACGGGTCGTTGAAGTACATGTAGACCACGAAGCATAAACTAAAATAGTTTTCTGTTACGATATGTGAAGAAGGTCGCGTACAACGCCGTTAGGTAACTCTAGGGACGTTTAGAGGTCGAGCACGATTTTCTTTCTTTATTTTCGCCCTGCCAAAATTTAACCAGTTCAACGAATGCAAATTTTGATTATTCAATCTTTGACCCTTCGGTCTTCGCCACCGCGATCAGAGCGTCGAGCCTCGTTTCGCATTTTGCGACCGAGATCTTTATCTTTATCTTATCAACGAACGTTGGATCGAGATAGCCGATAAGCGACAAGTAAAGTATTCTCGCTAATTTTTCAGATTTCTGGGGGTATGCGTAGATCCTATCAGCCGCGAAACTGGTATCTAGCGATCAGAACACTCTGCTGATTTTTGACGTGCTTATCTCGCAGGCTAGGAGCATGTGATACGGCTCACTTGGGTGCTTGTGCCATGCCCCGAAATTCTGGCCAACAGAAACTCGAATTTTAGCCACCGAGCGAACGGAGAACGTGCAGAGTCATAGGCTTATCACAGAAAAACCACATCGATCCGCTCATTTCCTTCACCGAGTCAAAACCACAGGATCGAAGAATCACGGAATGGAAAAATACTGCCGTAAATCATTCATCGTAGTCCCCGAGGCGGAGCGACCCTGCAACTTTTGTTACCCGGTTTCTAGATTTTAGAACCTTACGGTACTTGACCGTGGGTACCTCTAGACTCTTGCTCTTTCTAGGTCGAACGACTCGGACATAACATATTCCGAGTGATACATTACACATTATGCGAGAGGATCAATTATTTTTTTGTTTTGCCTCAATTTTCGTCGATCTCAAACCCCTCAAAAAATCTGGGTGAATAATTGATTATTTTCGGTTTACTCCTAATTTTTTCGTTACGTACGACGTGTTCGACGCAAACCAAGTCAACGTTTGCTGCACAGTCGTGGCAACGGATAAGACAGACAATGTTAATAGAAAATGCACAACGATGTAAAACCGCGCGTATGATACGTGACGCGACGCCAGGTAAGATGCGGAGTTATGTAACACGGATTTTATCGAGCCGACGAGTTTTTCAGGTCATTGGGTAACATAACTTTTTTCCAATCTCAAACAAAGACGGTGAAAATTAAGATAAACACTCGCATGAGGTAATGGAAACCGAAACTACTTATTTTATCTGGATCACTTCAGAAAGTGGAACACACAAATTTTTTTTCATTATTCGCAAACTCGCTAAAATTAGCACACCTTGCATCTGTTCTCGATGAGAAACCCCGAATGAAAGCTGTTGCGTCTGTCCAGTGGTAATAAAATTTGGTATATTATAATCCATATTCATCTGATAATAACGTGGATCGCGGTGAGAGAGGAAGGAAAAAAATGGCGCGATCGGTATCGAAGGGAAGAGGAACGTTCTGGCAAAGAATGAAAAAAATCTTTCTTTTCCTTTTCGTCTCTATCGAGCGAGGAGAATTTTGACTCGTGTCAAGAGCGAGAGAGATGGTCGTTCTGGTGGCCACGGAACGGTCGATAAAGCTACCGCCTTTCGAGTATTGATACCTCGATGATACTCAAGTATATAACGCGGTCGAATAGTCAGCGAAAACAAAAGGATCGATGTTTATTCTTTTCGTTTCACGATTGCAGACTACTTTTTGGCCGATTGGGAATAATTTACAGCAGCAGAACGTTCGCGGCATCGATACATCTCGTTCGAATTTCAAACCGGAAGAATCAAAACGCTGAACGTTGATTCAAATAACATATCGTGCGATTTGTCGTTTCGAATTGTTTTCATAGTTCTGAATCTTAACTTACCTGTGCTTCGAGGCACCGTTTGGCGGAAAATCGAAAGAGTGCCATGGCTGTGGGGGGGGTTAAGTCCGGTTTTTCACTGTGCTCACGTATCTGCCTGACTACTCGGAGGTCTGGCGCCCAACTCAACCTCGACAGGGAGACGTTGGCGGTGCTCGCTGGACACTTAGCGTCTGCAGAAGGTCGGGCAAGTACGATGCGCAGTCGTTCGGTGCGCATCGGCGAAACGTGCGTCTACGCAATGTCAGGCGCTGCCGTCGGTGAGCACGCGACACATCCGTTCGCGGTTTATTTGAATTCAAATTATTATAACGTATTAGACAATCTTTTGTTTCTCAATTGCGTAACTGAGCGGCAATCAAGCTTCAGAGAATTCAAGCTTCTCGATCATCCTACGGTTCCGTCAAGATTTCATGAGTAGACAATCTTCGCTCAGCGGTTCATTATTATACCTCGGACTCTGTGTGATCATCCAGATTTTTTTTTTATCGTTACGCAATACTTTACTGATGAAACTAAACTTCGGTCTTCAGATTGAATACAAACGAGGAGGTTACATAAAATTACATAATGTACAGAAATAAAATTGCCGATCTCGATTTTTTGTAATTGTTTTTTTTTTTTTTTTTTTGTCAAATGATGGAATAAAGTAGAATAAACAAATTTCAAAAAGTCTTAATATATGCATACAATTTTATTTGATCCATTTATTATCATGTTTGTACTTTACAACTAATTATCAGCCTATAAGAAACGGAAATAGTTATATCTTCAAGTCACGTTTCCTGTCGACGAGGGATCGACGATTCGAAAGTATTAGATGTTTTTCCGACTTTGTACAAGCCCACTCGTTTACAGAGTTCTAAAGTCAGGTGAGATCTGTAGAAAATAAAAAATAATGATTGGGTAACAATTTTCCTGCGGTTTTAATTTCCAGGTTCTACTTGCCTGTTCAGAGTGAACAAGTGGAAGCCAGCTGCTGTTCCACTCTTGAATATTTCCTCTACGAGTTTAGATGCTGAATCGAGCGCATATTCTTGCATTGCGTTTTGATCGTTTTTTATAGATTCCAGATCTTTGAGTATTCTGTCAGGAATATTTGTATCGCAATTCCTCGACATATGCACCAATAATTTGAAGCTCGATATCAAAAATAATCCTGGAATTATGGGAACTGTGATCCCTACCCTTCTGCAGTCTTTCACAAAATCTATGAAAACTTTTGACTCAAACACCATCTGAGTTATGATAAAATCCGCTCCGGCATCTACCTGAAATAAAATGATATCTTGCTGATTGAATGACTGTAATTCGAACCGAATGGCATTATTTTCCCTTGCAATATCCGAATCGCAACCCTTCTTTTATCATACTTTTGCCTTTAAATAAAAAAGGTCCGATTCTTTGGAATCCGATTTTGGATGCATTTCCGGATATCCGGCTACACAAATGGAGAATTTTGATCCAAATTCTGACCGTATGAATTTGACCAGATCAATTGCATGAGGAAAATCGATCTGGTTTCGTTCCTTTTCAACTTTTTCAGAGTCTAAAAGAAAATAGAATTTCAATAGTAAAATTGGAATGAATGTTTTGAATTCCTGAAAAACAGATAATCGTTTCACGAGTGAAATATCGCATATTACTGTACTTGCATAAAATGTGCTATACTTGTGGCTAATCAGACATATTATTGACGATACGCATTCGAATAATAGTTTATAAATACAATTTACGTTAGCCTCCACTGACCCCCTTGTAGTGCGAAAATATTTGCTTTTCCAACTTCTGCAGCACGATTCAAAACTTGCGTCACCTCGTCTCGAGACAATCCTCTAGCCGTTAAATGAAGCAACGTTATTTTAGAAAATTTCTCAAAGTTTCTCAAAGGTATTTCTCCGACCCCCTCGTGCCAGGTAATAGAATAAAATAAAGGACAGCATGGTTCCAATTCCGAAAATAACCTAAACATCGGAATAAGGGATCATATACGCGATTCCATGTGGCCGATGGCGCCACTAGTCTCATGTCCCTGTTAGTTTTCCCGCCAAATGTTCGTTGCCTAGTTACTGGTATTTGGCGGGAGTAAAACGGATATGAGTTCATTGAATATGAAATCGGATATGAAATCGATTTTTACTTACTGTTGGTAAGAGTCTTCGGTCGTATCTGGACCCGAATAAAGTTCAAAGCTACAGAATCTTTCGTTGCTCAGAATTTTCTCTTCTAAAGTAACAGATAATTTGATATTTCGATCTTCCGAAACCTTTTTCATGTCTCCACGAGAAAGTTCTACAACGGCGAGCATCATACCTCGGTGTTATATGATAAACGACTAAAGTGTGCCGAAATTGTGAACCCGACCTAATCATGTTCACTGTAATAAATGACGATGGCACTCTTTTGGTGGGGCGTGACCTCGCATTTTAATACCAATTCAGGCTGATTTGATGAATGATATCGAAGTATCGCCTCGTAATTTGCTCAACTGTGGTAAAAAAAAAGAAGCGGAATGATCGATGATTGGTAAATTATATGGAAAACCGAAAGGACGCTGAAATCTCTCGTCAGATGGCATTACCAGTGCCAATTCTAATCGTACAAGAAGAAGAGTTTCAAGCATAATCATGAATTATGCATAATCTCGAAGATTCAATTAGTCATCGTCCCAGTCTCGGACGTCATCACTACAATCATTATAATAATCGCTATAATATAAAAACTAGCATTATAATCATACAGCAATCATAATATAATCACTAACAAAAGAACTAGCATTATGATAAGAGAAAAGGCGGGAAAAAAATACAATCGAGATTTCAAAATTGGGGGATTGTCGATTCTTCCGTAGGCGAAATATCGACCGCCTCTCCCCCATAAATGCACATATCAGGATAAGCCTGAATCTAGCAGAGATTATATTATGCTTTAACGCGATAATTACACAGGTGATTTCACGTCAGGTTGTGTAACGTACGCCCAGTCATCGATAACATTTATTTGCTCGCTATGCGGTATTCGATATCGGCGTGAAAAAAATGTCTAAAATCATATTCGCGACGGAAATTCTCTCTTAACGTTTGGAATTTCCGTAAGTATTCAACGTATTCGAAAAGCGATGTAAGCATGCATATTATCCAATGAGGTAAATTTACTTGTTGACATTGTTATCATAGGTATGTATCCCGCGTAGTCATCGCAAGAGTCTCACTCAACACTGCAAATAGGCATATTATTCAACAATGGTGGACCTAAAAAGTATATCTAAAAACCAAATAAAAAACGCTGAAACGAACGAGGTGAGATATTATCATCGTTATTTCCGTCGATAATAAAAGTTCAATTCGTCGAACGACTGTCGATGTCAAATATTCTGGTTTTGTGTCCTTTGAAACGTTATGTAAACATGAAATTAGTTATTTGTGTATCAAGGGCGCAAAAGGCTATTTTACGAGTATGCAATTTGCGGCACGAGCCGAAGGCGAGTTGCTGTAAAAGCAGACTCGTCATAATAGCCTTGCGCCCATGATGCACACGATGTTTTTCTCATCACCTGGTCTGCAGAAATGCCTCTTTTCAGACCGAGTGAGCGGGCGGAAAACAGGATTTTCCTGCCCTAGGGCGAAAAGACCTGTTTTCCGCCCGCTCAAGAGGTATGAAAAGTGGCATTTTGCGACCGGGTGTGAGAAATAACAATTTTTTACTCGTCTACAATTTCGAAAAATTATATTAACGAATCAATTGATAGTCTCCTGAATTTCGATTATATACTGCAGCAACTGGTTCGGGTAAGAATGAAGTGTGAATTTTCCTGCAGATTGTGACGTTGGAAAGTCTATGGAAAGACCAAACGACCGTGATAGTATTCTTCAGACGTTGGGGTTGCATCTTCTGCAGACTGTGGGCCAAGGAGGTATCTGCAATCTCAGATATCCTCAAGGAAAACAACGTCAGACTGATCGGGGTCGGAATTCAGGATTTTGAAACCGAGGAATTTCTCGATGGGAAGTTTTTCAAAGGAGGTAAAAGTGAGGATTCTCTTTGATCCGGACTTTGTCATAATACGCTCTGACCTTTGTCCTCGCAGAACTCTACACGGACATCGGAAAGAAAACTTATTCCGGTCTTCATTTCAAACGCGTCAGTAACTTTGCGATATTAAAATCATTGTTCACAAAAGAATCTAGACATGGATTACAGAAGGCAAGAAAACTGAATCTTCCCGGTAACATCAGAGGAGACGCTCTCCAGAACGGCGGAGCACTGGTAGTAAAAGGAGGAGGTGAGCTCCTCTACTACTTCAAGCAAGAAGGACCTGGTCAGCACGTGAATAATTCCAAATTTCTTGAGATTCTTGGATTACCGATTCCGGAAGATATCGACGAAAGGGCCGTTTAATTTGATTAGTGATCAAAAACGAGGAAGATTCCATATACACTTTCATCCACTATACCATATCCATAAGCCTCAATGTTTCTGAATATGTACATGTACTTCAAGAAACAAATTTTTGTACCAAAAAACCAGTGAATTGTTCATAATTGTCGAATGAGAAAAATTATTAAACCTAGGAGCATATCTTAAAAATCTGAACTGCATCAAAAGATATTCCGTAATTGTTGTTGTTGTTTTTCTTCGTCAATCTCTTGTACAATATATAATTAATATTTTTCTCAAACTGCCATACGCTACGTTCTAAGGTTACGGAAACTCATAAAATTGATACCAAAGCCAGTATTTCTGAAGTTTGTCTGTCAAATTATCGATTAGAAAAGTTTTAATCTATTGAATATACAATACTCGTCAAGTTTGGCGATTATTGTGCACTTACAACTCGCTTGTTTTTAATGTTATGTTTTCAAGCTTATTGTTACTTGATAATAATTTTCATTCCTTTTTCGTTTTCTGCACCCGGCGTTTCCCTTGAAACGGTACCGAATAATCGGCGATATCCGTCATCATAGATTTCCTCCCTACATCGGATACGTGACATGATTTTAATAATTTTTCGTCTTTCGATATACTTTTTTTCAGGAAATATATCTAATATAACCTCTCGAAACCCGCTTCTAACGACAACAACCATTATTTTCGGATCGTATACTGGTATAAATGCAAAAAACGTTGTTTAGAAAGACAATTTAAGTAGTTTCGTATGAGTACATGTATTTCTCGACGAAATATTAGTTTCCGTAACCTCACCGTTTGAACGGAATTCCGAGAGACGCACCGCCGCTCCGCTATAAGGTATTTCCTATGTCTATGCGTATAAGGCCTTCAAGTGTTTTGCCACATGTGTGCAAATGAATTAATTGAATCGAGACAGTGCGGATAATTTTTTCAAACTCGAATCACGTTTTTATCGAAAAATCCTGCACACTTTTCCGCACACACGTGTCACAGACGTGACCGCACTCCTTCTGCCGTGTCGTGAAGAATGATAATTTTCACAGAATGTTCCAGAAGGTAGCGGAGGCTGTTATCCAAGCGGTAAGCGTGCACACTCGTGCATACAGCTTGTATGCCCTCGCGCGCTTGGCCTACGGTGCACAAGCGGAGTCGTGACAGTGTTGATGCATGCACACCATACGCATACATCAATATTCATACAATATACCTATATATACTTGTTGACAGTGATTACTTATATCGCGTGCTCATTTTAGTCTGACGCGTAGTCATCGCGACACTCTCAAAACAGAAAGGACGCGCATTTTACGACAATGGTGGACCTTAAAAGTATATCTAAAAACGAAATAAAAAACGTGGCAACCGGCGAGGTGAGACATTACCCTTATTATTTTTTTGTTTACACTCAACATCGAAATATCGATTCATATAAGGAGGATAAATACTAAAAATTCGATTACACTCCCCCAACTAAGTTTTTCAGGCAGAAAAAGTCTTGAAGAGTTTTTTTTTTTGTATTTTTCTTCAGGTTGTTCCGCTAGAAAGTCTTTGGAAGGATCAAACGACTGTTATAATATTCTTCAGACGTTGGGGTTGCCTCCTCTGCAGAGTATGGGCGAAAGAAGTATCTGCGATTGCAGATATACTCGAGGAAAACAACGTCAAGTTGATCGGCATTGGGGTCGAGGATTTTGAGACCCAGGAATTCGTGGATGAAAAATTCTTCAAAGGCGGTAAAATTGAAACAGAAATTATCGGACTCAGCTCCAAAGTTCACTCTTCTCTTCATTCTCACAGATCTCTACACGGACATAGACAAGAAGACTTATTCCGATCTTGGTTTCAAACGCTTCAACTACTTCTCCATCATAACATCATTGTTCACCGGAGAATCTAGAGCCGCTATACAGAAGGGAAGACAACTCAAGATCCCCCGTAACTACAGAGGAGACGGACTCCAGAACGGCGGAGCCTTGGTGATCAAAGGAGGAGAGGTCATCTACTCCTTCATACAGGAAGGACCTGGTCAGCACGTGAAGAACTCAAAGTTTCTTGAGGTTCTTGGGCTACCGGTTCCAGAAAATATCGACGAAAAGATTGTCTAATTCAATTCCCTCTTATAAAAATTTGATGGGAATTGATCGTTTTGCGATAGTTAGACAGCGTGAAATCCTACTGTAGATTGAATTGTGAGTTATGCACAGCTTTTTATTACTTAACTGACTCACAGGGAGCTTTGAATTATCGCTTGATAAAGAGTCCAGATCTTGGTGCAGAAATCATGTATTCATTTGACAAATTGATGCGAGACAACAATATTTTAGCCTAATCATACCAAATGATGGGACAAGATATACAAAACCAACAGCAATTCAATTCAGATCATGAAACTGCACCCGAAGTACATTTATGTTTTACATGAAAGTCACAGTAAAACCAGCGGCGTTTCAATCCTCAGATATGTGATGATGAAGTAGCGACTGATTTTCATGCTTTACATAACGGAGAAATGCCTGAATCCTTTGTTGCCAACAGGAATAAGAATAGGAAAATGTTGAAAAAAAAGTAAACTCATTAGATCCAAAAGTTGAACCTTGGATTTATCCATTATTTTGTGCGTGTGGAACACAAAATTAGCACCCTAATTTGCTACGTATGACTAGACTCGGGAATCAAAATAAGCACATGAGCAGAGATGCATATATGAAATGCAGATTAAGCTGATTAGCTATTTGTGAGAATGAAATTAATGTGTTTATATTAGGTCGACGATTATTTCAGCAGTGCACTGTAGACAACTATATGTTAAAAAACAACAAGATCGATTAAAATTTTGTGAAGATCATATAAAAACATTACGTTCCGAATCATTCGGAGATTAATAGATTATTCAGGAAGCGTTTCACGTGATTCACAATCCAAAGTGGGAGAAGTGTCACTTTTTCCATCTACATTCGCGGGCTCACCACGGACAACAAATAATAATATGAAAAAAGGAAAAAAAAATTATATTCAATAGATAAAAAACGACAAACTTTTTTACTTTTACATACAAGATAAATGAAACTATCCAACTGTTATCCATAAATATTTGTTTATATATTTTACAGTAATAAAAAAAAAGAAGAAAATGCGTTGTTACATCGTTTGATTATTCCATTTCTCGAGCAAGTCGATTATTTTTCACTTTACTCTCGTCCCTGAGATACAATTGTCTACAAACATCGGTAATCGGTATATCGGATACCGGGGGAATCCCCCCAGGCACTCTCTCAGCGTGAGTAAGAGAGAACTTGTCCCTTATGGTTCTTATGTCGTCTATATCAGGCGTCATGAGCATGTTTATGGCTGGGTATATGAAGAAGGCAAATACGGCGGTAGCGGTCAATGCCCAGATGGGAATTGCCACTGCCCAGTATTTCAGAGGCCAATAGGTCAGGCCCAGCCTGTCCTGCAATATGTTATCCGGGACTATCGCCCAGACCAAATACAGCAGGAACATCATATTCGAGCCTATGTACAACGCGTATCCGTACACGGACCGCGGAGTGTAGGGAGCCGGCGTGTGTTCTGGCATGCTAATAGTGCGAGTACTCGGCACTTGGGGGACCAAACTCGTTAATGGTTTCTAGAACCAGGAGTAAACTCTCGAAAAATGAGGTCAGACCCACTCGAACCTTGCGGGCTTCGCGACCCGTAAATTTCCTGAAAAATAAACGATTCCAGTTCAGGTACAGGTACCCCGATTGAGGTTAGGAAATTCTTACACGTTCAGTCGGTTCTCTTCTACGCTGAGGATCTTCGATACTCCGCTTCGTTTGGGCTCGGAATCAACTCGCAGTACTTGATAAGCTACGTCCGCTTCTCGGGGTGTTGAAAACGGCACTGAAACTGATCTGTTTTGTTTAGATTTTAGGTTAAGGTCACCAATTCGGTTCGCATTGACGAGATTTATACGGTCTATAACGAGGTGAAGGATACACGGAGACATCATTCATCTCGATAATCGACGATCATTGATTGCCAGTGAAAATTTTTCGGTTTATTTCTTCGAAAAGAATGTGAAAAACAAACGGTGGCAGATTTTGAACGGGTTCGGTCCAATGAGATCGAAGCATTCGTATTCTCGAACGACTACCATTTTTAACGTACTTCACACGACACACGGGGTAATTTCACGATGTTTTTGAATGGTTATATTTGATGTGTGTTATAAAAATAAAAAGGTCGAGTTTTGTGATAATCCGAAGGCGTTCAATCGCTTTGGGTGAAACTAGTGATAGAAATTCTCATCGATGCGTGTTTCCCGAGGATCTTTGACCGCCTAAACAATATCAAATTCGAAATTATCGTAGCGGAGACTGACATAACCTCTCCACACGCCGTTACCAGAAAATTTTCTAAATGTTTACCGGCTTCGTTAAACTGTGAAATATTATCTTTATTATTGATCAAATATGAAGGAATTGGAAGACACACACTGCGAGGTAAGAAACGCTCGATCATTCCCTGATATTCACAACGATAAACACTGAAAAATATTTCGAAAATAATTCAACATTGCCAAACACTCGCTAATTCAGACTAAACGAGTGTATTTCTCAAATTTCGACTAAATTTTATTATTTATCGAACTCAATAGATCGTGGATTATTTCATCACTGATAAAAAATTCTCCTACAAGCTTCTGAACCCTCCGCATCTGTAATTTTCTCCACCAGGTTCGTAGGATAGTTGAAATCCACGCGTCGATATGCGACGGTTTGAATACGTCGGGCGGAGAGGAATTCGGCCACTCTGTGGCGTCTCCGACTTTCAAGGGTTCGGATACTCCGTTGGGAGGATTTTTAGAGGATGCTAATTACGCCTGGCTCGCTAACGGGCCGAAATTCGTAGTGACGAACACAAAAACGGGGGAGAACATCGCCTCTTGGACGTTCAGAGACAAGGTCACTTGCGTCGCACAGTTTACAACTCAACCTGGAGAAGTTTCGCTGCTTCTAGTCGGATTAGACAATGGCGCTACCAGGGCTAAAGACTCCGCTGGAACCGTCTGCGTCTTTGATTGCTCCAAATCAAGGGTTCTCAGGACAATACGGGTATAAAAAAGCTCAATTTCTTCTCAATAATACACAAACTGCAATTATATCATCTTACAGAGTGTCTACGGAGCCCAAAGACAACCATAATCTTCGTACGTAGGCTGAAAAATGATAGGGAGCTTCGAATTCCTCCAGAATTGCAATTAATATATCATATTCGATTTATTTTGTCCCAAAACAGATTTACAGTTTTTCAATTTACCGTTTCACAGATGCCAGCGGGAGTCGAGCAGATATGTGTGATGCACGGGGGCATGGAATGGGAAGATTTTAACGAGAAAAGAACGCACGGTATTCTTACCGAGAGTTCTGGACTCGCCTGCGTCGTTCTACGCAATCTTTATCACCTCGTGATAGATTTGCGTCGTACATTGTGGGACGGAGACACGTTTTTCCTAAACACAAACGAGTCGTCGCCAACCGATATAGAGTTTTTGGACAGCAAATATTCCTCGCCTTCGAGGCAGCACTCGGACAGAGGAAGACACTTGGCTTATAACTTGATGAACACTGGTTAGTCGATCGTATTTCCCTGCGAACTACCCGACATAATCTCTTCCAAATACAGAATTGAAACTTCTATCTCTATTTCTAGGCATCGAGGAATTCGTCAGATTCAATCGCGACGAGTTTGAATCTTCGCCGTTGTTTGACGAGAATTTAACAACGGCTTTAATATACTCGAAGAAACTGGGATGTCTGATTTCCGGATGTCTTGGGAGGATTATTATCTGGCAAAACGACGGTTCGGTCGGTTGGATAAGCCCCCCTGCAAAAAACAACATGTCGATCAGTCATTTGGCGCTCATCGAGCCGTCCGATGATCCGAGGCCGTTTTACTACCTGTGGGTAGCCTACCAGGAAGAATCCTTCGAGACAGCTCCGATTCTGCGAATGTACGCGCTTCTGATAGAGAGAAAGTACTGCGACAAGGAAACAAATATGCTGTTCAAGATCGAGGGAGAACCGAGTGTGAAATTCGAACTGCAACTGGAAACCGTGGACCGAATAACGGGCCTGGTGTCTATCGAGAAGGCGAATAACTACGAGCAGAGCGAAACCAACAGCAAAAAGGGAGAGGAGAGCCTGCTGCTGATCGGAATGAGCGGAAAGGCGCTATTATTCGATTTGAATCAATGGTACAAAGAACAAATGCCGAGAAACATCAGAGACAATCAAGATCCGAACATATTTCTGTCTCGTTATCAGATGAAGTTGGACAACGGTCCTGAAGAGACAGTCTTGGACTGCGCCTACTCGCCTCTGACATTGAGAGAGTATCCTAGCAACGGAGGAAATTCTCTGGAAGAATTATTCTTCCCAAAGTCTCTGTGTCTGGATTGGATCGAGCTAACGACGGGTCATCTGAGAATCTGGATGACTCGGGGTCTGCAGTGGGAGTTGCTGAGGGAAATGGCCGTCGCTGGTCCCAGCATTTTGATTCAGCCGTCGGAAACTTTTCACCGATGTTTAGCCGCCGGCCTGGTCCCGTTCAATACCGAGTGTTCCTTCGACTGCGATCAAAACTCGCAGAGAGAGATGCTTCTTTCCCTTTGTCTGGAGCAAAGATGGGCGCAATTTCTGATCAGATGTGCCAAGGAGTGGTCCGACGGCAGCGTTTCGTACTTGTTTCCGATGTTTCTGAGGTGGGGAGTGCAGAGAGCCTCCGCCTTAAAACTGGTCGCGGATCAGCTCTGCATTCCGTTATTCGATCAGTCCGGTTCCAACATCGGAGACACGGAGATCAAACTACTACGCTTCTGTTCTCAGCAACTGGAATGCTTGTCCAACGTGGTAGCCAGGCTACCGATAGAGTCTGACGACCTCGTCAAGCAGCAGAGAGCTCTGCGCAGAGTCGCTACACACCTCGGAGTCCTCCTGTGGTTCTACGACGTCGGACTTCTGCCGGAAACCCACGAAATAAACCAGGAAACATTGCCGATTACATTCTCTCTACAGATTCCGTATCCGTACGAGAGACTGGCGTCGATTTATCGGAGTAAACGAGAACAGATAAGGAAGAACGGTCTGAACTCTGGGGATTGTGAGGAAGAACTATTCATCGACGAATTGATGACCCAGGAATGTCCGTCTTTGAGGTCCCAATGGGAACGCGAAAGCGGAGACATCGCCACAGGTGGATATTATCCTCCCCCGTCTTTGCAGTCCCTCTTGAGAAGTTATCTGATGGACTGTTGTCAAAACGATTCGGACGAGATGGAAAACAAGCATCAAATCACTATCTATTTGCTCATGGATCTTGTGAAACTTTTGCAAGGCTCTTGTCCGGACGTTGATCAGCTGATAAAGTACCCTTCGGCATTCAAGATGAGCCCGAGTCTCATAAAACTGACTCAAGCCTTCTGGTTACTCGACCACGAAGAATACCAAGGCTTCTTGGACACGCTTACTGGCCAGTTGGTATCAGACTCAGACGTCAAAGATTGGCACCACAAACTCGTGATGAGGACGTTGATGAGGAACAAGGAGTACAAACTAGCGCTGACTTATCTGCGAGTTAGAAAACCGCCCTTGTCTGCTATCGGAGATCAAATTACCAGCATCAGTCTCTCGGTGGAATGCGGATTGGTTCAAACAGCGTTTCACCAACGACCACCGTCGCACTACAGACAACTTTTGAACGCGTTCTTTCAGGCTTGTAAGGCGTGCGGTAAATTGAACGAAATTCTACAGCTCGCTTTGGACCCCGAAGAGGAAGACGCCTTCGTCAAGTTCCTCGAGGAGAATAAGTCAGAAGAAACGAGGCTGCTGTACTATTTGCAAAGATGTCGGTACACGGAAGCTGGCACGTCGAATCAGTTCAGCCTGTCGAAATCTCATATGAAAAATTTCCAGTCCGCTCCGCTGACGATGGTGAACGCTTACAACGCTACGCTACCCAAAGTGACAAAGGCGCTGTCTTCCAGTCTGAGCAAAAAGCATTCGGAAACTGATGACGAGGCGAGATACCCAAGACCGATGTCTCACAGACGAAACTATACCAAGAATCAAGGAGTGTTCCAAATTGTCCTGAATAAAGTACGAGAGACTTACGTCAGGGGAGACACTTGCCAGATTCCGTTCATCAGCGCGCCTTGCGCTTCTCTGAGGTTTAATACCAAGAATAATTCAAGCTGCGTGCTGTTTCCGACTCTTGCTATTAGAACGTCGGGAAAAAGGAGCCTGGATGAAATGAGGGAAGAAGGAGGAGAGCGGCAGCAGAGTTCAGGGGAAAATAAACGCCGAAAAATATCCGGGGATAACGACACGCCGGATAAATCCGGCACGAGAAAGCTGGGCACCGGCGTCGCGTTTGAGACACCTTTGGTTCGGACGAAAAAACCGATGTCTCAAAGCGTACAACACGAAGCAGAAACGCCACATTCTATATTGAAGATTCGGCAGCTCATACAAAGCTCAACGTCGCCCAGAACTCTGACTCGCCGTCCGATAAGGCAAGATGATCAGAATTTGACTAAAGAAGAAGAGCGAAAACCAGCGAGACAAATTAGATTCAGTATCGGTCAGCCCATGAATGATTCTAGCCATGAAGAAAGTGCTCTTAACGCGTCGGACGAAACTGATAAAGACAACGCTTCGGTGGAGAGCGAAGAAGTCTTCTACAGCCCTAACGCCAGTGGAAAATCCCACAGCACTGATAGTAGCTACAGCGTGTCGAGTATCAGAGGACCACGACCCAGACCTGGCCTCAGGAGTGGCAATGCATCTTCTAACGAATCACTTCTTGAGTCCAGAGACTCGCAGCACAGAGAGCTGAACGCCACACCTTTTAGAGCCTCGCCGAATCAACGATCACTGTTAAATGCACCTGAGGTGGCTGGACCGCCTCCTAAATCCGTCCTATTGGAACAGGAAGAGTCGAAGGACACTGATAATACTGATGCAGTGCCGTCGCGACTTTCCCTATCTCCGATCACTCCGTATTCTTTATCGAACGAATCCATATACTCTTCTCGCATCCTGCCCTCGGACAGTAGTTTCCTCTCTACACCTGGAACGACTTCCGTCAAAAGAGACAGCATATCTGAGACACGGAGGGAACTTCGAAGTGGGATGAAAGATAGATCGAGAGTTCTTTCGCAGTCTAATACATCGAGGATTTTCGACGAAGTTAATAACTACAGACGCGATTCTGGAGCAAGAACTAGTAAATTCACTACCACAAGCCATTCGAGCTTTACCAAAACTACAGTCACGACAGAATTCAATGGCGCGGGAGACGAAGAGGTGGTAGTTGAGGTGGATGATTTTGGACTTGATCACGAGCCAGAAGTTTGCTTCACTAATGGTAAGCGAGCTGAAAAATCGCCAGCTAAAAACGAGGAGAATAATGTAGGAGAATCGGACGAGAGAAGCGAGAGTATGGAAGTGGAAGAACACAACGAAGAACAACGAGAAGACAAGCAAGAATCCGAGACTAGCGATGAGGACAATCAACCAGAGCTGCACGAGGACACCGATGATTATGAAGCAGAATTATTCGCTCTGAAAGACAGAGAAGAAGATGAGAACGACGAGTGTTTCCAAAGCTTGACAAACTCTGCTGCTAGCGGGATGGAAGCCTTATCTGGTTACCGATCGGAAAACCAGACTATGAACAGGGAGTCGCTGGGATTGCAGAAGCGTGTTGCAGAGAATTCTAATATCACGGAAGACGAATCGTCGAACGATGTGCCAGAAAAGAACGACAAAATTGAGATAACACATCAGCTCGAAAGATGCGATCGGGAAGATTCACATAGTCAAGACGCTGACACTAAGACATCGGGATCTCCTGTGCAAACCAAAGACATGACTGAGTCTAATTTCACAGAAGACGAGTCCGGCAGCAGTAGCATAGAGCACTTTGAATTGATCGCCGATGATTCAGACGTGGAAGATGTCAACCAAGAGGTAACGCAGAAGAAAGAAGAAAATATCACCCCGACAGGCACCAAAAGCCCTGTTCGAGATGTCTCTCGTGAAATCACAGCAATATCCGTGCCTTCCCCAGCGGCAAAGAGCAGCGAGAGTAGCCCGAAGAAGGCGGATGAGGTCGATAATTCTGAAGAGAGTAAAGCTCTTTCTAACACGAGTCATGAGAACGCATTTCTTCTCAGTGAAACCGACAGCGCCGTGTCAACAGTTTCTATATCAGATATACCGTCGTGGTCAGGGACGGAAAGCACCAAGAATTCCCCGCAGAATGTTCAGAAGAAAGGGAAAACTTCTGCGAACAAAAGTAGGCAGAGTTCAAAGAGCCCAACGCCAGTCCGAATGACGAGGGCTCGCAGAGCTTCCTCGGCAGCAAAGGAAATATCGATATTGGAATCGTCAAGCACTGCGACGACCGAAGGCCCAGAGGCTTCTGTATCCCTGCTTGACATGAGTCGCACGATTTCCTCCGATTCGAACAGCAAAGCTGAAACCACGAGGCCGAAGAGAGCCAACAAAAGGTCAGCCTCGGTTGACAAAGAAGTACTATCGTCTTTGACAAACGCGGAGGATGCTCAAGCCGATAAGGCTGAACCACCGCTGCGGAGAAGCTCCAGACGCGCTGCGTCTGCTCAGAGAGAAATGCCGACGATCCCGGAGGTTTCTAAGGATTCTAAACTAGCCGCCATTTCTGAAACTGAATTAGCCAACGAGTCAACGTCCACGAGCAAGAGATCTCAACGATCGCGAAAACCGAGCATCAGCAGTCAGGATCCTGAGGGCACCCTGCCAGCCAGAAGCACGAGGAGCTCGTCTGTATCCAAGGACTCTGTCGCAGACCAGAGTCTGAACACGAGTAGAGCCACCAGAAAACGTGGTAATTCGGTTCCCAAGGAGATAGCGGAGACTTCAAGAACGACGAGAGCCTCTTCGCTGGCAAGAGATACGATAATTGAAGAGGCCCCGAGATCCCCCAGTGTCGGAGGAAAAAAGAAATCTTTAACATTGGCGCAGAGTACCGAAGATTTAGTCGTAAATAGTCCGGCAAAGAACACCAGGAGTAGACGTCTGGCTGTGGAATCTATTCCAGAGGATGAGGAACTGATGCTGAGCACCAGGATCCGGGAGAGGGCATCGTCGAATGCATCCGACAGCGAGAAACTAGCGACCAGAGGCAAGGCAAGGGAGAGAAGAGCAGTCAGCTTAGAACCGTCCAAAGCAGAAGTGAAGAAGAGGAGCAAAAGCGCACTTGCGAAGACCGTAATCGCCGAAGAAACGATAGCGGAGGAGACTGAAGATGGCGCGGAGGAAAAGCCCAAGGCAACTAAGAAAAAGAGTACAAGAAAAAGAACGGAATCCACGGCTAGTAGCAACGCCGAGGAAAATACAGAGAAAGTAAGAGGAGGGCGGAAGACTTCTCGATCCAAAAGCGAAGACAGCGACGTCTTCCTGTTCTCGCAGCCCGGAGTCACCGAGGATCCCCCAAACAGTGCACAAGGTATATCGAGAGGGAGATGAATTGTTGAAAGATTCTTATTATTGTTTCTCTTGCTTTACAGAAGTCGAGGAATGTTCACCGTTCGTATTTTCACCTCCGCAAACAAGAGCAAAGAATCCGGTCATCAGTCAGCTTCGTAGGTATCTATTTGTTGTGAAATGTTATCGACGGCGTTGAGTTGGATTCTTGTATTTAACTTTGATTTTTTTTCTGTTACAGAGAAGTGAAACACTTCATATCGCCTTTAACTTCGGAGGAAAAACGGAGGTTGGCTGAAACGCGTGTTAAAAATGTGAAAAGAAAATTACTAATGAGTACAACAGGGAAAGAGACAAAGACGCTGTTCGTCATTCCGAAAAGAACGAGAAAACCATCTACTGAATGAGTGATTCTGGCCTCGACGACGAATTTATTCATAAATTACGTAACGGTGAAATGCTAAAGTTGGAGTACGAACAGGGGAAGATACACATAATTGCCTATTAATTACTACATGCTAATTTTTCCATTGTTTGAAAATAACAAAGAAAAAAAAACATTCTAATTTATCAGTGAAACTAAATTGATACGTTTATCAGTCACACTTCCGGATTAATGTATCTGTAATAATTAGGATCTAAACGCAAACGTACCGGCGGGTTGGGATTTAACTGTAATTGAAAGCGAGACTAGCGTTAAGTGTTTTTACTGTAATAAAATAAAATTTTGGTAATGTACATTGATGAAAATATTGAAGTAAATCGAAAAAAGTTTTATTTTTTTTATACTACGGTTAGAATTGTAATTGGTGTTATAAAACGGGATATGTTGCCTATCATGATCCCAGTTTTTGTATCGAAAACTACAATTGAAGTATCAATAATTTGTTATCTTATTGCTAATAATGCCCTTTGTGTAATCTTTTGATATTTTCGTTCAGAAAATCCAGCACATTATAACTGTTTTGTGTTTCAAAGAGAAGAAGAATTTAATGGGGATGAAGTATGAAATTTTCATCCAATAACGCGATATGTTGTGTTAATGAAATAAATAATGGATTTAATCTATTTGAACTTTGAATCTAATCATTTTTTGTTATAAAAAATTATTTTCTTCTCCTGTTTGACCTCAATTGAGTTCCAATTATCAATTGAATGTCAACTAAAATTGTAACAACGTATAATTAACAAATTATATATTTATAGTTACAGGGGAGACGTCAGTTTTTGATTCAATCGATTCAGTAAAAATGTCCATGAATTTAGTCATAGAAAATATGTTATAGCTTTGTACACAGATGGTTACGCATTTCGTTTGACTAATACTTAATCATTGTATTGTAATTGTGTAAAAAAATATAAAAATTATCTTTCTTGATTCTTGAATAATTTTTATTTCTCTTCCTCGCCCATGTGAAAATAAAAAGTCTGATGTGTGTTATGTAAATAATTTATTGATATGGTTTTTTTTTGTGTGTGTGTGTGTGAAATTATATTATTATTCTAATATTAATAATAATAATGTGGTAATAGTGCAGTAGAAAATCAATGCGAATTAATTAATATCAAAATAATTCTCCATTCACCGTGGATTAAATATAATACTCAATTAATCTTATAATAATTTTAATTAATACTATTTGTATAGATATATAAATCAATTATTCATCCCCAATTATTGCAAGCTGATTTTCAACTCAGATAAGTATTAAACGCACATAGGATACAAAAACTATGCAACGGAAAAAAAAATCAAAGATCACTGGAAGACACTCGCCTAATAGCAAATATAACTGGCATAGAATGGAAAAATAATTGGAATGATTCTGATTATTGAAAAAAAAAATGGAATTCGTTGAAGTATCCTCTATGTAACTAATTAATATCTAAGATTGGTAAGAGTAATACTAAATATAATCGCAAAATAACTTTCAATAATAATATTTAAACCAGTCAAAAAAAAAAAAAAAAAAAAAATCTGGTTGAAAGCCAAACGTTAAAGTTTTCAGATCTTTGGCAGTACGTTGTCTTGATATTGAACAAGTTATTTATCTTAAATTAAATATCAACAGTAACAGAGATGCATGTTTTACAGAGATTCGAATTTTCTACTATTCAAGTAGAATCGTTATTGAACAGAATTTCGTCAAAGTGCTTCGATCGTGACAATAGTATAACGACGTGCAGTGCTTTCCTTATAAAAAAAAAAGGAGTCCTTACGCGCTTACATTTATCTAATCATATTATCAAATTTTTATATTACTTATGTACATAATATTATCAATTTACGTGCGATTTCGACACGTAATCCTCGATGAATGAAACAGAAAAAAACTCTCGTATTTTCCGAGATAAACTACAAGGCCACAGTCTTATCGACTCAGATCATCTATTCGTCTATTATGATTAATATTATAAATGGTAGAAGGTACTAACGGTGTTAACTTGCATCTGAAACCTGCGAGTTTTTTTTTTTTTGTTTTCTCTTTTATCGAGTGAAAAAATATGTGCAAATTTGAACAATCCTTAAATACTGATTGACAAAAGAAAAAAATCTTGATATAAAAAATTGATACAAATATTCACTCGCTATTAATCATCCGATCAATACTATAATTAATTTTATATCATAAGTATCGTTTAATTTAATTATTCTTTCCTTCTCTCATCCCAAAACCGAGGGGACCCATCGATCTACTGATGCTTGCACCCGTCTTTTACCCTACGTTTCTGTTTCTCCTCGCTAACATGCGCCGGTATTTGAATCTGATTACGCCTCTGCCCTTGTATCGGCATGTAGCAGGGCGCATCATCGTCCATAAGCTCGTGAGGAGGCGTAGGCAGCACGTAAGCAGGGCTCGTCGTGTTGCTAGAGCTGCTAGAAGAGCTCCTATGCGTGTTTCCGTTGTACGTGGGATCGATCATAGCGGCAACATTCGGCATTTCCTTGACGTCGTTCAACGGGCTTTCGAGGACTTGAATCTCCTCGGGGTCTGGATACTGGGAGTAATTGGCTTTAATCGGCTTTCCCTTCCCCAGGCTGTTGTGCTGGATCTTCAAATCCAGCTTGTCCGGTCTCTGAGGCTTCTCAATGGCATTCTGCTCCTCCAACAACTGCAGCTGCTGCTTCTCTAGCTTTTTCTGCTTCGCACGTTCTCTCGCCCTCCTCGCCTTGGCTCGCTCTTTGTCCTGCAACATTCGCGCCAATTCTGCATCTTGAGCCTCCATCGCTATCTTTTGGTCTATCATCAGCTGCTCGTCTATCGTCCCATCCTCAGCCTCTGCGGTCGCCTCTTCTTCCTCAAGCTGTAACTTTCTCGCCAATTCCTGTTTGTAAAGGCAAAATTCTGATTATTGTGGAAAATTTCATCAGATATCAAGATTAGCAGAATCGGATGGTAATTTCACCTGATCTTTTTCCTCCTGAATCCGTTTCTGCAGTTCTATTTCCGCCTCAAGCTGCGCAGTTTCGTCGTCGAGTCTAAGCTGCCTCCGCATTCTCTCCTGGAGCATTCTTTCTTTGAGACGTTCCTCTCGTTCGAGATTTAAAGCGACTTGTTTAGCGACGAGGGCGTCTTTCTCCTCCCTGTTGATGCGGAGAGATTGAAAACAAGAAGTTAGGTCGTCTATGAGTTAAAGAAAAATGAATAAAATGAATAAAATGAAACATGTTTGGTACTAACTGCTGCTGAACTATAGACTGGTATCTGAGGGCCTCGAGTTCTTGCTCGACTTTAGCCTTTGGTAGATCCTCCCTCACTTGAGCATTCCGAACCTTGTTTCCTGTGTAGTGTTCCTTTACTGTGCGACAGAGATAACAAAGGAAGCGAAAGTCATTGTTTGTTGTCATTATTGCGGAGATGTAAATAGCTACATTGATAAAAAAAAGCTCACTCTCTTTATCCTGAAGCCTGTAGGCAAGGGCTCCGTCCTCATGTACGAGCCACTCCCGGCACACTGTGAGACAAAGATGAATATGAACAGAACAAATTAAGAGCAATTGTCTGCGAGATGAGACGAGCGAGAGAAACGGAAGAGAAAGCTGAAAGTTTTTTTCTTTCTCTTTCGTTAAGAGGATGAAGAGTATCGAATTACACCAACCTTCGTTAACCCTTCCAGCTTTTGGAAGGGTGTCTGAACTGAGTAGAGACTTTGCCATTATTCTGCGATCTGGTACAGGCACATTTATTCGGAGGACGATAGTTTATTGTTTACATTCACCTTATGCGTTCGACGTATCGTGTCGCGTACTGTACTCTCGTACTACTTTGTTGATCGCACCATCTTGAAGTATGTGGTACGATCATTTATGATTTGTCTATAGTTACGGAAGGTTAGGTATTCGCTATAGTGCGTTGCTTAAGCTGAAGTGAAAGTCACGTGACCTCGATATGATTCACACTTGGAATTTTCAAACGCTATTTTCTCAGCCAAAACACATTCGATTGATGTGAAATTGATATCAGTGACGTATAAAAACTTAATGAAGGGCCTGCTAATCGTGGATTTTCGAATATCGAA